>VZTB01012834.1:279851-294717 GCA_013397245.1 Thryothorus ludovicianus | reverse complement strand
GGGCCGTGGGGATGGGGCGATGGGGCGATGGGGGTGCGGGGCTGGACCATGGGGATGGGGGTGAAGGGAGAAATGGGGGTAACTAGGGTTATGAGGACTGGGGGCACAGACCATTGGGATGCGGGTGATGGGGAGCAATGGAAATAGGAGTGGAGGGGAGGCAGTGGGGCTGGGGTCCTAGGGAGCTGAACCATGGGGATGGGATATGATGGAGGGCAGTGGGGATGAAGTGCAGGCATGGGCATGATAGGGAGCAGTCACGATGGGGACACGGGGGGCTTGGCCATGGGGATGAGGGAAGATGGGAGGCAGTGGAGATGGGAGCAGATGGCAGCAAGGGAAGGGAGGCTAAGGGCAGCAGGACATGCTGTGCCCCTGCGGATGGTGGCAGTGGTGGCAGGTACCCAGAGGAGAGGACAGTGGGCTCTCCACCTGACACACTGCACTGCCCTTTGCTCAGATGTGGGGTGCAGGCAGCTGCTGGGCAGGGATCTGCAGTGTTCCCATCAGGATGGGAAATCCAAAACCAGCCTCGGCCAGCGAGGCTCACCCCAGTGAGCAGGGGAGCTTCTGGAGCAGACGAACAAGCTCTGTGCCCCATGGCTCACCCCCACAGCTGCTCCTGCTGCAAAAGCCCAGGAGCAAACCTGTGTTCCCACGGAAGAGGTCTCAGGAGGACAGCAGCTGGATTCAGCCTCAAGATCCCTCCCAGGCCTCAGCTATCATTTAAAGCGTTAAAAATCCTTCTGCCCTGGCTGAGGCTCTGGAGGACTGAGAGCCCTTTGTGTTCAGTGCTGACACGGCAGCCTGGCCTGTGAAGGCAGGATTGTACTGGGGCTGGGGGAGAGAGGGGCAATGAATAAACCTCACTGTTTTCCCCCTGTAGATCCTGGAGTTCCTCCTAAGTGTGGGGCTGGACAGTCAGTGTATTACCCCATTAGGATTTTTCCAGGTATTCCAGTGCAACCCTTTGACAAGTCCCCCTCCATCCTGCACAGCTGCCAGAGCTGCCCATTGCTGCTCCAACAGCTGCCTGTGGGCAGAAAGTTGTGCCTCACAGCAAGGATGGCCATCCCATAGAATTGCCCCTGGCCCACCGCCCTCCTCACAGCACCTCACCTGCTGAGGTGGAGGCCAGACCCCCAGTATGCCCCAAAACTTCCCACATTCCAAATTATGGGTGGCACTGACCAGCACCGCAGCATTTAGAATGATGACAAAGGCAAGCTGTGAGTTTGAGGAGGGAATGTGATTACAACAAAAAGGGTTTGAGGACGCTCTCCTGAATGCAAATTCAGGAGGAATTCTGGCTTTTCACCAAGAGCTGCCATTTCCAGCTCCCCTCAGCGCTGAGCATTACTTATCACCCCTGACCCTGAAGTGGCTCGTCCTCCACTTTGTTTCACTTGGCCTGAGCACAAGCCAGTGAGCCCCAGCACAGGGACAGGATCCACAGTCTCCCTGGCACAGCTCTTGGGAGCAGGCAGCTCCAGCTGGCAGCAGAGGCTCACAGGGAGAATCCAGCCTGGAAGAGGGAAGGTGTCACTTCCCTCCTGCAGCTCTGGGGAACCTGCTGATTGCTCTCTCTCCGCTCTCACCCTGCCCTCATGGGGGCACAGGGACTCAGCTGCTCAGGGGAGAGAGTGTCCCATGGCAGCTCTGCTGGGGAGATCAAAGGGGTGAGAGCAGCCATCAGTGGGTCCTTTTCATGACAGAGGCTGAGAGTGACTGAATCCGGGTGGACAGAAAAGATTTTGCTGCTAGGAAGGTGAGGGCCAAGCTTCTCTCCGCTGCCCTGGCAAGCTGAGTTGCCTGTGTCAGCAGGGAATGCACAGAGCAGAGCAGAAAGGGGACAGGGACAGGTGCCCCACTGTGTCCCCATGCCAGAGTTCCCCAGTTAGTTCCCCATCACCCTTGTGACCCTGTCGTGAAGCAATAAATCCTTTGCAGAGGAATTAAAACTGTTTGATCTTCATACAGCCCTACCAAATGCTACCTCAGCCCCAGTTACCAAGACCAGCAGCCCACATCCAAACTGGAGAGGTCTGGCAAAATCTCCTGCAGTTTCAGTCTGGTTTCTGGCTGTGCCTTGCTCCTCTTTGCCCACAGAGTGTCTCACCCAGGCGTGGGAACCACGCCCAGCTGCCCAGGGTGGCGAGGGGAGGTGGGCAGGGTGCCTGGCACAGGGCTGGGTGCTCTCTGGCACTGGAAGCAGTGCCAGCTGAGGGATTAGGAGGGCTGGACAGGCTCCATACCCACAGCAGTGTTTGTTAAATGGCCCCAGCAATTAGAGAATTCCCAGCACTTTGTCTGACAAAGACTGGGAGATCAGGTCCTCTCTGTGACTCCTCTCAGAGTCTCACCCTGCCATGATTTTGGTTCCACAGAGGATCCATGTACTTTTCTCAGAGAGTAAGCTCTCAGGGGTAGCATCTCTCCACATCCCAAATACCTCACCTCTCCCCAGCCAGGGAATTCTGCCAGGCAGACATGCTGGGGGCTCTGCAGTGCTCTGCCCTGCTCCCCTCACAGAAGGCAAAATGCATTTGAACATTCTGAGGTGCTTTTTGTGTGTCTGTACCTGATCAGTGTGGTCCATGACACTTCTCTGTTCCTCAGCTTGGAGGAACTGCTGATCTCAACAGCTTTGTATTGGTTTGCTCAGAACAAATTGTGTTTTCTTGCAGTCATTTTCAGTGGCATTGATGGTGGTTCAGCCATTCAGACCTCAGCTCACACCCCAATGCCTGCCTTACATTCCTGGTTTTACGTGTTATCCCAGATAAACATTGCCTTTATCCCAGATAAAGACCTGATCTGGGGGTCCTCAGGACAAACATGCTTGAGTCACATGTCCCAGCTTTCTCTTTTGTGATCAGAAAAGCTGGAACCCCATTAAAATGGGACCTGAGGATATTTCATAGTTACAAGATGTCAGCCAAGAGGTTTAAGAAAAGCAGGAGGGAGAGAGGCTTTCAACAAAATCCTCAGGGCTGGCAGCCTTGTGCCTGTGTCACAAATAGCTTGTCCTGTGGCTCATCTGCAAACTCTTAACATCCACATGACTTGGCTTATGCTTTGATTACCTTACCTGCCAGCCAGCCTCATCTTAAAAAGAAACAGAGCAGTGCAAAGGCATTCCTGCATCAAGCCCTGCAGGAGTGCACTGGGCTCCCTGTTCTGCCTCTGCCGCTTAATCGCCAGGGGAATTTGTACCCTCTGCCTTACCCGCAGCTGCCTGCTCTTAGCAGCCCCTGGAGTATTTAAAAGATGGCCTTGCGCAGCTTTTACCAGAGTTGGCCTGACTTGCAGAGTGGCCATTAAGCTCCCGGAATGCCCCTGGCTCTGGGAATGCAATGGAACAAGAATCCACTGGTTTGTGGTCACCCTCCGGGTCACAGCCAGCGCTGTCATGATGCTGGCATAGTGGTAAGGCCATGGCTCGAGGAAGGGGCAGCTACTCACCACAATTACCAGGTTCCTTTTCTTGGGTCTGTATTCAGTCAGGACCGACTGAATAAACGGGAATCTGTAACTCTCCCTCTTGATCAGCAGTGATCTGCAGCGGGCAAATCCCGCTCCTCTCCCAGGGCACGCCACCCCTCCGGTGCCGTGCTGTGGCACGGCTATGCAGGCACAGTCCTCAGCAGCTGTGGTCCCCGCACATGTAGGGGCACAGGAAAGCAGGACAGGGGCTTCCTCCTATTCCTGTGGGACTCAGAGCCCGGCCTGAGTCCCCAGACATGCTGTTATGTCTCTCCTGTCACCGGGCAGTTCCCTCCTCTCCCCAGGTGGGTGCCTGCGGTAAGATGCCATCGAAGCTGCAAGGGGCTCGTGGTTGTGAAGGGGACAACGTGAAACTCCGGGAAAGGTCCTGAGAAGCCACACACACCTCAGTGTACCACAGGGACCCACGCAGGCCCCAGTGCACAGGATTCGGGGTCACTGTAGCTCCAGCAAGCACACTTCGTTCTGCTCTTCTATGAAAATCCTGTCACTGCTGCACATTTGGAAGGGCCCCAGTTGTGGCCGACAGGGAGGGTGCACTTGTGTTCCAGGTGCTGTGCCACACTGCAGCTGGGGAATCCCGTTTACAGGGAGCACGGGCAGCGTGCCAGGGAAGCGGAGGGTGCTGGAGTGGCCAGAGAGCCCCCGCCGAGCTGCGGGGGAGAAGAGGGGAGGAAAAGACCAAAAAGAAAAAAAAAAAAGTGACAGAGGAAACAGGTTTATCATCTCACTGCAGAGCGCTGGGGCTCAACCACAAGGAGGAGTTTTCCGTGCCATGATTCAAAATCGCACGGGCAGGTTCCAAGAGCCCCGCTGGGCTGGGCACGGGGAGCAGAGACTCCCCAGCTCCTGCTTTATCCCCTGCGGCGGGTGTGTGAGCTCAGACACGAATGCAGCCGGCTGGGAGCAGCCGTGTGACGCCCTGCAGGGCTCAGAGCTGTGGGCAAACCCCGGGGCAGGGCACCCGAACGGTGCAAAAGGCGGGGGAGAAAGGGGACAGGCTGGGCAGAGGTGGCACGGCTGTTCCA
The DNA here is from genome assembly GCA_013397245.1 of Thryothorus ludovicianus. Classification (NCBI taxonomy): domain Eukaryota; kingdom Metazoa; phylum Chordata; class Aves; order Passeriformes; family Certhiidae; genus Thryothorus; species Thryothorus ludovicianus. Next base: position 290,182 of record VZTB01012834.1, on the reverse strand, counting down.
GCGAAAGCAGAGCCAGGAATGTATCTGGGCAGACGGGCCAGGGACTGCGCGGGAAGTGCAGGAGGGGATCTACGGTGGAGAAGTCAAATCCCACCTCTTCCCAATGCAGAATCGTCAGCGACCCTCGAAGGGCTCAGGTCTGGAATGACCAACAGGGACAGAGTGGCGAGGGGGTCAGGGGCAAGGCTGGTGATCCTCCAGCCCTGAGGCTTCCCGAGTGCTCAGGACCAGCAGAGCTGCACCACTTGGGCCAGGGGAGATGGCACAGCTCGGCTCAGAGGTGCTGGGGCAGGATGTGGTGCTGACTCAGGTCAGCAGAGGTCGTAAGCTGTCCCTGTGGCCAGTGGCCAACCCAGCACACAGCCCTCAGAAAAGCCTTCATTTTCAGATGGCAAAAAATCGACATCCTCCTTTCCAAAAGGTCACATTGAGGCAACACAGCAAAGTGTGAGGGGCAGAGAGGACCTCCTGAGCCCTTCAGCCTGGCTCTGTGGGACATTCCTCCCTGCCCTGGTGGGATTCAGAACCCTCTGGAGTTGTGGCAGCCTCACATTGGCCACACAGGGAAGGAGTATGGTGTTCCAAGGCTGAACTTCAAACCCTGCTGTGCCAGTCATTGCTGTCCAAGCACTCCTCTGGTGGTGGCTGCTCTGAGTAGGTGCTGCAGGCACAACCTGCCACACCACTGGGATGTTCACCCATGGCAAAACAGCTTTCAGAAAGCATCTGTGGCCAGACTGCCCTGGGGTCCCAGAGGAAAAGATGCTGGAAGTGGATCTTCCTCAGAACCTACTGAAAGGAGGGGTTTGCAAGCATGAGCAGCTGCTTCGAAGCAGGGGAAGCAGCTGGTGCCCAAGTCAACACAGAAACCAAAACCCTCCTGCTCCCAGAGTGGTGCCAGGGCAGAGAGCGGCCACAGCCTGTGCCAGGTGAGACCTGGTTTATATTCGACATAGTGGCTGGAGCATCCAGCCAGCTTTGCCATCCTGCTGTACTCTGCCTTTCCACAGGGCCGTGCCCCACCCATGGCAGGTTTGGCAGCATTGGGGAACCAGCTCTGCCTGTCTGCTCTTGCTGCTTCACTCAGGGAGGAAACCCCCGTCACCCAAACCTGGTGTGCCCGGTGGTGTAAAGCCTCCCCCCCCCCCGTGCGCAGTGGTGTACACAGCCATGTCCCTGGTACACAGTCCCTGTTTCCTGCAGCAGGCACTGTCCCCAACAACACCCCTGGCTCTGTGGCACAAAGACACCCAGAGGTGCCCAGGCCTGAGCTGAGGGGTGCCAGCAGCCCAAACTGACAGCTTTTCATCTCTGTGCTCACACGATGAGCAGAGCAGCTTTCAGCACACCCTGCACCATCACCTTTCCTTTTGCATCTCCCTGTGCCCCATGCCAAAAGTTTCCCAGTGGCAACAGGCACACTGTGGAAGAGGGGAGAGCTCAGCTCAGCTCAGCTCTGCTCTCTAAACCCCACAAGAAGGGGCTCAGGTGCTACAGAGGTGCCAGGAGTTCGGACTGCTCCCAGGTCCCACATCCCCTCTGCTCCACGAATGCCCGACATGGGACGAACCCCTCGCCTGCCAGGCTGAGGGGGGCAGCGGCAGGAGCCGGGGGAATACTCAGCGGACAAAGGCTGTTCTAGAGCCTCTGGAAGCAGAGGGAGCCCTCAGAAGGAGAAATGGAAATGGTGCTGGGTAGAAGGTGAGAGGCAAAAGCCCTGTGGGAAGTGCTTCCATCCGTCCTAGTCGCAGCACCCCGGCTGCGCGGTGGGATGAGGCCAGGCAGCACAGCCCGGCCCGGGAGCCCTCGGAGGCTCATCCCCGGCTTCACGGGGAGGGCTGCGGCTCTTTGGAGAGGCCAGGGTGCGGCAAGGAGCTGGAGGTGCCTGGAGGAGGAGCCCCCTGTGTGCCGCAGCCCCGCGCAGGCACCGCCACCTGCAGGCAGAGCCCCGGGGCCGCCGCCAGCGCCGCCACCTCCGAGACAGCAGGGACCGGCCACCACCCCAGCAGGGCTGCGACCTCCGCACACCCGGGCAGGAGCCCCTGCGGCCACGGGACCCTGCCAGCCCTCACAGAACACACGGAGAAAAGGGCGGCGGCTTCTCCTCCCCTCTGCTAGAGCAGCCGGACAGGAGCTGAGCTCACACCTGGCTGGCAAGAGGCACGGAGAGACCCCAGCAGAGCAAACCCTGCCCACGCTTCCCTCGCACGGAGCATCAACCGCACCCTTCTCCTCTCCGAGGGACGAAAGGGAGTCCATGTTTTGAGGAAATTGCTCGTCAGGTGTTCCCTGGAGCCCCGCGCCGGCCTGTGGGAGAGGTGGAGCCCTGTCCTCCCTCCAGGCAAGCGGCACTTGCAGCTCCGTGCCCTGCTCACACTGGGGTGCCCATGGGGGATACACACCCCTCTCACTCCCAGTCTGCGCCGCTGCTCATGTTGCCCCCTACGAACAGCAGGGCCATAAAAGCGTCCCTGTAAAATTCTGCCCCTGCCGAGGCGGCCGTCTCCCAACAGGGAGAGATGTGCTAGCAGGGACAGACCCCCTTCACAGCTTCTCTGGCAGAAAAGGGTCAAGATCATGTCTTTCAACTAGTTCTGCCTCCAAAAGGGAGCCCTTGTTCCTAGCAGCTCCATCTATGGAGTCTTCACTCTCTTGTGGCCCTGGAAGGAAGAGAAGCATCCCCCCCAAGTCACAGGAATGAGAGGCAGGACACTCCACAGCACAGAGGGGATTTTCCAGAAGCATTTATTTCACTGCTGACACTGGGGCTGCAGGAGGCAGCTGCTCCCCAAGCCACCCCGTGCTGCAGAAACATCACCCCCTCAATCACAATGATCCACGGACGGTTGGTGTCTGAAGGGTGAGACCTTCCAGCACCTACATTACACAGACCTACATCACTGGGACATTCACCTGGATAGGGACACCACTTAAAAGGACTTAAAATAATGGTGATAATTATAATAAAGCAACCTACAAAGTAACGATTTAGAGGCATCATGCAGAAACTGGACTACTTGAGACTATGTGGCAGCTCAGATCTGCTGGGTTCACCGGCAGACGAGTGCTGACTGCATTCTGCCAGTCCAACAAGGTGCCAGGCTGGGGAGCACTTCCAGACAGGGAAACAGCCGTGCTTCCCACCCAGTGGCAGGAAAACACTTCCAGGTCACAGTTTATACATCCAGAACAACATAAGCTTATGTGCTTGTAAAAGTTGCTGGGAAGTCCTGGCACTTCCTTCTTTGACACCACCTGCTTCCTCTACCATGTGGCAGACACTTGAGTGCAGCAGAGTGCCTGAGCTGTGGGGGTTTCTTTTTTCCCTCTCTCTTGTTTTTAAATAAAACCAAAATCTGACTGCTAAAATGTTATTCTCAGCATAGTGGACCAAAAAAAAAATTATATAAAAAAAAAAATCACATTACACTGGTGATACAGAGATTGGCCCGTAAGAAAGAAGCAGCTCTATACTATTGCCCCATAATGACTTTTTCTTCACCTAAAGTTTCAGCTTCCCAAGTGACGTAGGGAGAAGGTGACCATGGGTAAAAGAGGTGGTGTTTCTAAAGGATTCCACTGTTTTAAAGTTATCCTAATCCTTCATGTAAAGTTGAAGTGTTCTTTAAAGAAACACTGCCTTTTCTTCACAACAACATTCAGAGATTTCGTTTTTTTGGTTGTTTTGGGTGAGGGAAAGAGGGAGAAAGAAAACAAGGATCCCAGAGATGAAATGCTGGCAGTTTTGACATATTTCGGAAGGAAAGCACAGTTATAAAAAGGAAGGAAATAATGTAGTGAATCTGCAGCTAGAAGGGAAATATAGAGTGCTGACATAGTTTGCACAGTGCCCGTTCCAACAGCATTGAATTACACACCCTGTTCATGTGGAAACATACTGTCACACACAGCTGTCAGGAGAAGGAGAGTGGACACTTAGAAACCTGGCGTTTAATTTTGTAGGAACCAGTTAACACAGAAGCCTTCCACTGCCCCTCCTAGTACTGGACAGAATGTATTTTAAGGCATAGTTTAACATCCATTTCTTCCTAAAGCAATTTAAAGTGTAACAAGCCAGGATGTCAGACACAGAACACTCAACAAGTATTCTGACAGAAGTGAAAGCTGGTTTATGTACAGTGAAATATCTGCCTTTGAACAGGGGAGTCTTGAAAAAGAAAGAAAAATGACTGAAGACCCAGATTCTAAAAAAGCAAACGTTACCAACACAAGGAATGTTCATTAGAGTCCAGTTCCCACTAGAGCTACTCAACAGGAGGATGTACAATATGATTATGCTAAACAGCACTGATTGACTGTTCCCAGAGTGCCCCGGGGAGGGGGAAGGACCTTGGGAAGCCAAACTCAGCAGTATCCTAGTGCAAACTGCCTCAGAGGAAAAGCCTGCAGTCAACAAGCCTTTACACCTAGTGCTAGGCTCCATTAAGAGATGCAGCAACCAGGTGTCACCCACCAGCTCCAGGACACTCCAGTGAAGGTGATGGTCCTGTGTGGATTCTAATGCACATCCCCCATGAGCAGTGTCCTGCAGATATCCACCTGCCAGGCTACTGGCTTTCCCTCCTGCATGGCTGGGCCAGCTCACAGCCACCAGAACCTCACATAGACAATCAGCATGATGAAGAACACAGCCACGGCCGCCAGCTTGGCATACGTGGAGCGCATGTTCAGGTACTTGGCGTCCTGGCGGTACTTCTTGGACAAACTGGACAAGTTGTTGGCCTTGGAATCAAGAGCTGTCAACAGGGAGAGGGGAGAGGAGTTAGGATTAGCTGACTGTCCCCCAAATTTTCCATTAAGTGTACACGTTTCTCTGGAGCAGCTGGAAGCGCAGCAGTTCCATGCAGCAGCGTGGCCTGTGCCTCTGTGCTTGCTCCAGGGCTTCTCCTGCTGGGATGTGAGCCCCCCAAGCTGCTGAGGAGCTGCTCCCTCCCCACAGAAGCACCAGCCATTCTTTCAGAATACAGCTGATCCAGCAGAAACACCCACTGGCTTCACTGCTTTTCGAAGGTGGGCCAAGCCTTTCCCTCCAGGACGCTCTGCCCACCCAGCTGCCCGAGGAGACGGAGAGCTGTGTGCCAGCCACTGGCCATTCCCAGTACCTGACAGGGCCTCTCCTCGCTGTAGGACCTCCTCAATGTTGGCCACCATAATCCTCTGCACATCTTGAAGCTCTGTGTTGATGGAGCCCAGGTTCCTCCTCGCCCGGCTATCAATGTAAAGCTTCTTGGTTTTCTGGATGTAGGTGTCTGTGAGGAGACAGGGCTGTCAGGGAGAGCCTGGCTGCACGAGGGGTGGGAGCACTGCAGAGACAGCCAGAAGACTCCATGCAAATATTCACCAGAGTGAGGCCAAGAGACTAAAAGCAGGAAATCTGAATCCCAGGACATGCACCATTTCCCTACCACTTCTCCATTCTCCTGCTCAGAACACCAGTGTCCCTAGTGCCAAGAAGGATTTGAGCTATCAATTCCACAGGACAAGCTGCAGAGAATCCCGTGGCTGCTGCTCCCCAGCCCCCCAGCAAGAAGTTTCCTACAGGGAGAAGGATCTCACCAAACTCAATGAAGGAATAGGGTCTGGAGACTGTGGGAACCTTCTTGCCATGCTGCTCATCGAACTCTGAGTGCAAGTCTTCCAGGTATGCAAAGGCCAGTTTCTTGGGGAATCCAGCTTCACACAGGACCAGGTAACACACCCCTTTCTCGATGATGTAGCTAAAAGAATGGCAGACAGAGCATTAATCAACCAGTTTTGAACCTATCCTGTCAAAACACCACCCTGCATGTCTTTATTCCCATGAGTCAGTGAGAACTGGGTAGGAGAATTTCTGGTTTTCTATGTCTGGATCAAGTGTAAACCTTTCTGCAAAGCGATGATTTACTTTTTCTTTTGCCAAAATAAATTTTCTTGTAGCCTCAGACCCTACACCCATGCGAAAAGTCTTGGGCTTTGACTTCAGTTGAACAAAAGCTGGCCTGTGAATACCATCAGCTTAACAAAATACCAGCAACAAAAGAGTTGTAATTTTGGAGTATAAAAGAGAGAACACCCTGCAGCCTAGGAGGAGGAGAGCACAAGAAATTTTGCCAGCAGAGTAGAAGTGAAGGTAGCCAACACATCTCTAACTGGTAGCACAGCCAAGTACCTGAGACCCACAAATGGGAAGCTGAGGCCCTGAGATGAGGAGACACACACACACACAGGAATTTGAGAAGGCACCCATTGACTGCCAGCTGTCTCTCTCCCTTTCAGGGGGCTGGGTATCCCCTTCCTCCACCACCAGCCTGCTGGAGGGGAGCTGCTGTGCCCATGCATCCCCATAGGGGCAGCTGGGTAGGGGTATGGGTGCTGGGTGGGTTCTGCTGACCTTACAGGCTGGCCGTGGGTAGGTGTGACCATGCCACCAGTTCTCTGGCTGCAAGGTGAGGAGCTCCAAAGCACACCTTGCTTTGACACACCTACTGCTGTGTAAAGCTGTTTGGTTTGTCCCTCAGCTGAGGGCACACAGGCCCTCAAGCCTATTATTTAGGCTTGAGATTATTTAGGCTCCACTCTGTCATGCTGCTGCTACACATTCCCAAATGAATTTTCCTCCTCACTCAGCTAATATAAAAAAAAAGGCTACAAAACTCCCACCAAAACCAAGGGGGTGGGGACAGCAAACAGCCCTGTAGACACTTCTGAATGCTTATCTGTATTCTTCAGGGTGGAGTGGGAATGCTGCTTTTAGGTTACCTTCCTTTGACTTTCTGCATAATGCCATTAAGCATTAGTCTGGGTAGCATAAAGATTAGCAGTGTATTAAAGAAATCATCCAGTCCTGAGGGCACTGTAGTAAAATAAGCAGCTTAAAATTTTGTTAATAGACACATCAGGATCACAAAACAACTTCTCCCCACTCCCCACTGTTCTTCCAGACACCCCAGCAGGGCCATATCCTTTAAATTAGCCATCCTCACCTTGTTCCTAGGCTCAGGAGTACCCATTTCTCCCATATGGCCTGTGTGTGAACCCTGGCAGCCCGTGGCCTTTGGTTCTTTTTATGTTCCCCAGCTTGGATTGTATCAGTGCCCAGACTAATCCCACACTACTTCATCAAGCCTCTGTTCTTCCCTTGCCCCAGGAGACCTGCTTGCCACATTGGGGTTGCTACAGATCATCACCCAGAGCTTCATTTAGCCACTGCCATGATGAGAAAGACTTGAGAAAATCTTTTGAAATGAGGAGAACCAGTGCTAGAGGAGAATTCTGACAGCACTGCTGGAGCAGCACTGTGCAGGTGAGAGCACTCTGAGGAACAGGTCCCACCAGCACAGGTCTGTTTATCTCTGCCTGGGCCAGCTGGTCCTGCCTGCAGCTCTTCAGCTGCATTTCCCACTTGCTTCTCCCTGGTGATATTCAGTGTAACGGATGTAAAAGTTGGTCAGTCAGCACCACAGAGAGCAAGCTCACCTCACTCCACCTCAGATTCAGACAATTTTGTCAACTTCAGCCCAAGTTCCTGCACATCTGGGCCTCTCAGTTTTGTGCTTTGTGTGCACCTCCAAACTTCAGCACAGCACCTGCCTGCATGTCCTCACACAAGGGGCATATGTGGCCATTTGCCACTGTTAACTCTGCACAGAGTGCAGCCAGCACGTTTCTTGTAATCACATTGGACATTTTAAGAGAGAAAAGCTTTATCCTGGTAACAGTGACAAAGGCCAAGGGTTGCTTTTAAATGACAGGTAAGAGTCACTTCAGCCATTCATCAGCCAAAGGTCACCTGCTCACTGACAGCACAGCAGACACTGTTGATGTTCCTGTACCTGCACAGCCCCCAGTGCTGCTGCTGCAAGGGTGACACAGCTCTTGCAGCTGAAACCTGGGCGTAGCATTTGACAAAAATCACCCAAGTGCTCACAATTTAAATGTCAAGTTTCAGTAAGGCTCGGCTCTGCTTTGGTCTGGCAAAGCTGAAGATGTCCAACACCACCTCAGCAAGCTCAGCAACACCCTTGGCCACGCTGCTAACTCCCCCCACAAAATTCTCTGTCCTGCTTTGTGCTGCCCTCAGCAGTCAGAGCTGTGATTGGAGTGCTGTGGTAACGAGCAGCGTGGTCATCGGTCAGCGCTATTTTAGATTAAATCTCAAATTCCCCCGTCACCTCCCCGGATTGCAGAGGAAAGTCTCTGACCTGAAAGTATTCTTTTCACACAGATCCTGCTGGAGTGCTCCACCCCAAAGGAGGCAGAAGCAAGTGCTCTGCAGTAGCAGCTGTCAGCAGCCAGCAAAATCTATCCAGGGACTAACTCAAGCCAGAGGAAGGAACGCTCCCATGCCTGCCTGTCTGCCAGCCAGGTAACCTGGCTGTCCCTCTGAGACAGCTGGCAAAACAGGCCTGCCCAAACCCTCCCTCCTCCTCAGGACTAGTGTGATTACAGCCACCACCAAGAGGCATTGATTGCCCAGCAAGTGTTGCCACCTTCCCAGACACGGCTGTGCTTGCTTCACGGAGGGCCTTCCTGGGATCTACACAGGCTCTTTCCCAAGGCTTCACTGCCAGGCAGAGCTACACCCAGGCTCTGCAAGGAGACACTCAGGAATGAGGGAGAGCTTAAATCCCGTGAAGACTTAACTTACAGAAAAAGCAAGAGGAAGAGCAGCACTTAGTACTTGGGCAACAACACCCAAACCCAACAGGAGATAAGGATGGCCCGGCCAATCAGGGCCATCCCTTGACAACTGTAGCTCCCTATCAAAGGCACCCAGAAGCCCACAGAAAAGATTGGTTTTTAAAATCTTGACACAGGAAAGCACCCCTCAAAACTTCACGGCTTCTGCGAAAGACTGCTCATCCAAAAAAACCTCTTGCTGCCATCTCTTCAGGTCATTGAATCTCTGAAGAAAGGGATGGGGTGGGATTTTGGCTAAAGGGCTCCTGTTGCTGGAGCAGATGCCTAAAACCAACCTTGTCCTGCACTCAAAGGCCAGTTCCCTCTCCCTCAACCATCACCACCCCTCCAGTGCCCCAGAGCCACCTGGAGACTGAGAGGGATTCCACTGTGGATGGCACAGCAGCAGTGGTGGGAATGGCCAGTGTGGGAATCCTGGCACACCCCTGCCACAGCTCTGCTTGGAGAGCTCACATGGCACCTCAGCTTTGACATTCCAACAGGTATTCCTGCCATGGCACTGTTCTGATTCCTGGCAGGGTCCCGACTAAGTTCCGAAGCATTATTCTGCCAGGTAAAAACTTGTCTCAGAAAGAAGCATTTCCTTCCTCACACACATGTCTTCCTGCCTTTCAGGGACTGTCACCTGCTCTGTTCACCTGCCTCTCCACCTTCCCTCCTACTGAGAAATAAGGATGTCTGACCTCTGTAAGAGCTCCTTAATTCACATCTATGCTCCCTTGCTGGAGTGCTACTGGAGAAGACCAAAAGTGCTTTCGAGTCAACGGCTCCCAAACAGTTTAGGAAATTAATGATTAAACATGCCCAACAAATCTAGCAACAGTAAGACTGAATTTACTGGATGGGAGAAAGAATGTCAGACAATGACAACAGAAAGATACAGAGAGGCTCAGTGTGCTTGTAATGCAGGAAAAGCTGAGCTCTCACAGGGCACAGGGAGGACAATCCTGTGCAGGAGCAGCTCACACTGGCTTTACAAGGACAGGTCTCTTTAAAGACAAGGTATAGGAGGCTCAGAAGATGCAGTGAAGGTGTAAGAGAGTGCAAACAAATGTAAAATCAGAAAGGGAACAGAGTCTGTGCTGTCTGCAGCAGAGGCAGAACCATGGACCTGGATGACAACACCAGTGCAGAGCAGTGACAACTCACACCCTCTCCCCTCCCAGCAGGGCTGACAGGCCACGTCTGCCAGGCAGCCCCGTCTGCAACAAACCCCGAGCCCGACTGAGAGGAGCCCTCGCCCGTTCCTGGGGCAGAGCAGCCGCTCTCCCAGCACCCCCGCCCCTGTACTCACTGGAAAGCCATGGCTCCTGCCTCCAGCGTGCACCTCGTCGGGGACTGCTCGTTCAGCTTGCGGAAGAGCTGCTTGGCCTGGCTCTGGTACTGCTGCAGGTCGCGGCCTGACTGAGGAGGCAGGGAAAGAGGAGAACGGGCTGCCGGACCGGTACCGGGGACACACCGCGGGGCGCCCGGGCCAACCCGACAGCACCGGGCGGCTCTCCCCCTCCCACCCGCCGCCACCGGGAGGCAAATGCTTGTTTGGCCGGAGCCGCCCTGCTGTAAGAAGCGACTGCACGGCTCCCGCTGGGTCGCCCCCCGCCCGCTCCTCACTGCCGCACTGGCCCCTCCCC
>VZTB01012834.1:263974-279507 GCA_013397245.1 Thryothorus ludovicianus | reverse complement strand
CCAGCTGCGTCCCCAGGTAACGGGCGGGCGAGGGCGCGGACCCCACCCCCTTTCCTCGCCAGCCCCACGGCTTCTTCCCCGAGCCGCCTCTCCCCATCACCTGTGCGGTCCTCCCCGCAGCGGCAGGGCCCCTTCCCGCTACCGCAGTGAGGGCACGGCTCCTACCGTGCCTTTCGGTGGCTTTGGGGATGGGTGGAGGTGCGCGCACTCCCGACCCTGCAAAGGATGAGGGGCTGCTGCCGTCTGTGCCAGATGTGTGTGGGGGTCACCTTCACAATGGGGGTCTCCTCCCCGAGCCCCTGGCGCGGGCTGTGTGCCGGCGGTCGGGTCTGGCGCTCCCCCGAGCTCCGCATCCCCCGGGAGCGCCTTTCCCCGGGAAATGCCCCGCGGGGACGGGCTCAGGGTGCGCATCCCTTTCTCCAGGGATGGTTTCTCGCCCCTTTCCCTATTTCTGCCGTGTGTAAACACGCGGCCGCGGTCCCTGCCTGCGCTGGTTTCAGCCCGCATGGTAGGCATTCTTCGTAGTTTCTGTAAATTTTGCCTTCTCCCAAGCCCAGCTCAGAACAGAATGCTTGTGAGGATTTAAACGCGTCGGAGACAAATCTTTGAAGCGCTTCTCTTTCCCTCTTTTTTTTTTTGTTTTGTTTTGTTCCAAACGAGGACATAGCAAGCGAGCAGAAAGGGAACCGAGTCATCAGGCTGACCTGGCAGGGATGCAAAGCTCTGCAAGCTTTACAAACCCCCCAAGTCCCTCTGCACCATCCAGATAGCAGGCTGGACTCGGTGGCCGTGCCCCTGTATTGCAGGGACCAGTGACTGTCCCAGCACAACCGCTGCCCAAGGCCCTTGCGATCTGACCTCGTGGGCAGAGAGATAGAGGGGTAGAAGCAAACCTGAGCCTTGCAATTGCAGGTAATCTTGGTTTATAGCAGCTTATCTGTGCTAGTAGCGCCTCGGGGAGCAACTTTTCTAGCTTGTGTCCCGTTCAGCCTTTCTTTTCTGCAATGGTAGAGGGTCTGGCACCCGGGGGAACATGCCAGTCTCCAAGGAGTCCCTTTGCTGTGGAAGTTGTCGCTTGGATGGGAATAGCTGGAAGAGCAGTTGGTGATTTTTCATTTGTGCACTGACAAGGAAGTGTCAGTGGATTGGACTTAAATCTTTAAGGTCCCTTCCAGCCCAAAGCACTCTGTGGTTTCAGTGCAACTGGCATTGTCCCTGCTGTGCAGAGGACATCATAACACTGCTCTGGAAAGAATTCTCTCCATTACACCCTTTACTACAGGAAGGCAGTTGGGTTTCCATCCCATCCAGCCTTGTAACAGTTGCTGTTAAACAAATAGAAGCCCAAATGTCCTGTCAAGGACTTTTCATTCTGCGTTATCATTTATGCTGATACTTGCAGATGTGCAAACGAGCTCACAACCATAGCCTGCTTGTTTGCAAATCTGTAGATGACCAGAAAATGCAGTGTAAGGACACTGACCCTGCCTTGATGTGATAGGGAGTGGGTCTTGGGTGCTGGAATTGTGGTGGGCAGCAGATTGGAGGCAGCTGGTCGAGGTGCCTGGAGGAATGTGGGCAATGCAAAGCACGTGTGGATGGATATCTGGGCAGGTGGAACAGAGCTGGGGTTTGGGGGAGAGAGTCTGGAACGGCTGAAGCAAGCTGTGAAGCAGGGGATGATGAAAGTGCTCAGACTGCCTGCCCTGAGGTATTGATGGAAGAACTGGGGCTTTTGGGACCTTGTAGGAACAAAGCTTTTGGTTGAGGGAGTTTGTGTGTAGCAGTGGGTCCCTCTGCTCCCAGCCCTGCTGTTGCCACTGCCTTTGCTCGCTCTTCCTGGGTGCCCTTTTTCCCTCCAGCCAGGGGGATGAGCTGCCATCCAGCACTGCATCTGCTGCTGCCAGCCCCACGAGCCTGTCTTTCTGCACATGTGGAGTTTCCTGCTTGGCATGAGTGCCCCCACGGGCTTGGCACAGGCTGCAGGTGTAGCAGGTGGGTTGTGAGGTCAGGAGCAGCTGAGGTTGCAGGTTCTGTGGGAGTCCTGTGGCATGGCGAGGAACATGCTGGGCAAACACCAAAAACACCAAGTTCTGCAGCAGTCAGTGCTGCTGTTTCTTGTCTCTGATCATCATGCTTTGCATTTTGTTACAGGCTTTGCAACAGATCTTTCTGTCAGAGAAAGCAGGAGCTTGAAAACCTTTAAGTTATGTCATCGCCTCTGCCTTTTAAGTTCATATTGTAATGATTTTGTTACGATAGCGCAATGACATTTAAGATTCTTTTGTCTTAAAGCAAGAGGTATTAGAATGAAATCTGCATGGGAAACCATATCCCAAGTGAGCTTGTTGTCGCAGCAGATATTTGCAGATGTGGAGCAGAGCGGTCCTTGGTATGTGTCAGACACTGTGGAACTGCCTCGGTCTCTTTTGAGATTTTCACCAGTTCCCTTCTGGGTTTCTGTTGGCAGGACAGCCTTTCCCAAGCGGAGAAGAGATTTGAACTTGGTACAAAGTCAGAAGATTCACCAAGAGGAGTGCATGTTTGGGGAGGGAATGTTGTTGCTTCCAGCTCTTTTCCTTTTGGTTCAGTAAATCTTAGCCTGTCTCTGGAGTGTTTCTCCTGCCATGCATGACCTGGAGCAGGGGTGGCTGGGTGGAAGCAGTGCCTGGAGTGGTCTGTGCCTGCACTGCTCTGAGTTGTGTGGGTGGGTGTTGAGCTGGATGGCCTTGCGTGGATGTGTGCGAGCTTCCCTGAGAGCTGGATGGTGGGAGGGAGATCTCCAAAACATTGCTCTTCAACTCTGGTGGGTGATTTACTGGAACTCCATCCAGCTTGGGTGGAGTGTCAGCAAAATCTGGAAGGCTGCCTTGGTGCATCCATGGAGTTTCCTCATGTGAAAAGGCTGTGTCTAAACTTAAGGAAGAGTAGTAGTGAAGAGTCATGGTGTTGTTCTGCCGTTGTGTGCTTAGTGTGAAACATGAGGTGAGATGGTGTTTTGCATTTGTTCGGGTTTCTCTTACTCCTCTGCCATCTGCAGAAGTGATTTTATGATTTATTCTTCAGCACACGTAGCTCCTGGGAGGTTTGACTGTAGTGCTTTCTGAAATGCAGGAGAAAAGAATTACTTTCTTTTAGTCATCCCAGAAATGTGACTCAAAATGCCTCACTATCTGGGGTTATCCACTGCATACCAGAAGGGAGAGAGATGCCTACCTTCTGCTGCTTCTTTCTTCTGTTCACTGAAAGACTTTTTCCTTTGAGGGAGGTTACATTACACGAAGTTCTCCCTACCACCTGTAAACCCTGAGAGTGATCTTGCTGCATGGCAGCAAGAGAGAATCAACACCTTTTCCTCCCATTTTCTTCCCACTGAGAGAGTGGAAGTCGGAATTGCTCTGTGGATTTTGGTGTCGGCTTTTTTTACCTTCCAGTCTTTTGATGAATCTGTGGGTGTGAATGGCAGGATGCAGTACTGTCCTGTGTTGAAGTGGCCTCATGAGGTGAGGAGATGGCACCACGTGGGGGTTGTCCAGAGGAAGAGTGGCCTTGAGGAGAAGGTTTTGTTTGGAAGGATCTGCTGAAGCGCAAGAGAAGGCAGTAATAGCTACTCCTGCCATTAAGAGTAGGTTTTGTTTCAGGCTTACTACCTTCATTGTCACAGACTTGTAAAAGCTGCTGCTAAGCTTTGAACTGTACAGTGGACAAAGACCAAACTGAATGTGGAGCAGGTGTGACCCAGTGTCCCTGGGGGATACGAGGGAAGAAGTCTGTGGAACAGACCAGTGAAAAGGTGGTGCTGGAGCTCTGGGGCTGTTGCCTGAGCATTTAACGTGTTGGCTCACCTCTGTAGCTTTCCTGCTGGGTGAGGAAATGCGGAGGGGTTCCACACACATGCCCTGGGCTCGCAGGAGGTTGGGGTGCAGGGATGTGGCTGCTCAGTGCCGTGGCACAGCCGTGCAGCGCTCGGCCGTTCACACCAGCCCTGGTACTGACGTCCCCAGGGGCAGTGGAAACTGCTGGCAGTGAGATTTGGGATTCATGGCAGCCGAGTGGATCCTGACAGCATGCTCATGCCCCAGGCTGCGTGCTCTCTCTCTGCCAGCTCCCATCTTCTGCTACTGACCTATCTGACTGTCTGCTTCCTGGGGGCTAATGAGTTACCGAGGGCTTTGTGAGCATGTAAGGGTGACAGCACTACAGATGTGTGACTGAAGGGACACAGTGAGGACTGCTGGGGTGGTGCCTTAAGTTTTAGCTTTTATATTTTTTAGATTCTGTGCTGTTTTAGTGAGTAGTTTTGGGTTTCACTTTAAGTGTTACTAAGCGCTCTTCACAGAGTAGACAGGCTAAATAATTCCTTCTCTAGCTTGGGACCAAGGACAACTTTCAGGCCCAAGAACGAAAACAACAGTGAAGTGAGAACAAAAAACAAGAAGGATGGAGCTTCATAACCTGAAGCTATGGTTGGGCAGTAGCTTCTGATATGCCAATGGACCAGAACTTATAAAAGTGTGGGACCTTGTGATCAGACATGCATTTAGTGACCATTTTGGGGCATCTTGGGTTGGTCTGGCTGGGCTCTTGTGCTGCCCAGGTGTGTCCATTGAGGCCTTTTAATAAATCCCTATTTTATCATTTTGCTCTGGTTGGTCTCTGTTCCAAGTCAGCCTCCAGAAGGCATCAGGGGCATGGAGCCACTCCAGCCATCTGTGGGTTTGCACCCATAGGTGGTAATTCCCTCTGCTAGCAGAGTGTTGAGGGGTTTGTGACCTGTGTGAAGTCCACAGGTGACTCTTCCCCTGAGGATTTTTCCAGTCAGAAGTGGCACCCTATACCCTTTGGTGTGAAGGATGCGTGCCTGTAGTGGGAATGGCAACTTCTCTTGGCCAGTGAGAGAATGTTCTGACCTGGCTTGAGCAATGGCAGCTGTGCATCGTATCATCAGAGAAAGCTGAACAACTTGCTACGGTAATAATTATGATCAGGTGATGCCATGTTACTAAAAACACTAATTAATTCAGGTAGGGAGAGATGTAAATTTAAATATATCTTAACCTTCTGTTCTGTGGGTATGCTAACATTTAGGAGGGAACTCTTCCTGGTTAGGATAACTGCTGGCACACTCATGGGGAGCTGACGATAGATTTTCAGTACATTTGGAACTAGGAGAATGTCTCATTACTCAGATGACTAGGTACGTTTCAGAAGTGCTTATTTGGAGGCTTTTGTTTTGACTTTGTTTGAATAGCATGAAATGCCTAACATTTTACCTCGGAAGGAAATTGAATACAAATGAGGGCACAGGACAGACTTTAAAAATATCACTGAGGTGATGCTGAATGTGTGAGATGTGTGAGGAAAAACATCCACAGCTGAGCAATGGAGATAAACTGCTTAGAGTAAAGCACAGTGGCCAGAACCAGCCCTTCTGCTTGGAGCTAGAACATCCTGTTTCTCCCCCTTAGTCTTTGGGGAAGAGGTCAAACTTGAGTGATGCCTTAGTGTTCCCTATGTAAATCCTATAACTTTGTATTATCCTGCTGAATGTAATTTAGATGGTTGTGTTATTCAGTGGAAGTGTTCTGTCTAGAGGCTGAATGGTTGGAGTCAGAGTTCCTGTGATACCTATTTTGAGTCATTTTTTAAAGTGAAGCTTGTGCATGTTGAGAACAGAGCTCTGAAACAGAAAAGATCTCAAAGCTGCTAGCCAAAGTCTCTGGATGGGATTGTACATGGCTTTCACCTGGCTACTTTGTGGAGAAGGATGGTAGGAGTGGAAGGAACGGGCTGCTCTTTTGAAAGGCCTCTTTCCTTGCCTTCCATCAATAAGGCTCATCATTCCATCAGTGAGGGTGCCCAGAGGATCTCCTCGTGTTCCCTGGCAGGTCTGGCCTGTGCTGCCACAGCCCTGCTTGGCAGGAAGGAGGTGACCCTGCAGCTGCTTGTCCAGGCAATAAAAGCTCTTGTGGAATGGAGCCCTTGATGCTGCACCTTTCATCAGCTCCGAGCAGGCAGGCAATTTCTGTGGCAAGCCTGTGGCTGTATCAAATTAGCTATGAAATGATTTGCATAATAGATTAATCAACCAGCAACAAAACATCCCTCTTTTCTGCCAAGGAAAGAAAAGCAACAACTCAGCTGTTACAAGAGGCCATTATGTTCCTTGCAACCCTTAATCTTTCTTTCTTCCAAGAGCGCTCCGTGTTTTGGCCTCACGCAGGAAGCTGGCTTCATTTGCGTCACATCTTGGCAGCTTTTTCCAATTCTTTTGGGCCAAATTTTGCCACCGTTATGGTGACCTTCTAGGGAGGGTATTTCCTATGGAATAGGTGGCCAGCTGCCAGGCAACTCTGTGTTGCCAGGTCCTCTATTAGCCTTTGCTTTTCCATTGAAATTCCTCTGGGCCCCTTGAGCTCCTTCAGAATTGGCCCATTTCCTTGGGAAGTTGGGGAGCAGGAGAATAAGGGGGAGCAAGTGGCCTCAGCACGTAACTGAGTGGGCAGGAACTGGTCACTGTGTTTTGTTTTTCCCGTGTTTCTACCTCCATATAAGCCAGCATCATGGGTTTCCTAAGCTGTGTAGCCCTCCTGCTGCTCCAGATGTGCCAACTGTGTGTCCTTGCCTGGCTGAAGGATGCTCAATCAGTGCTGGAGTTTTCAGTCCGAATGGATTCTAACGTGCAGATGATAAGAGGCTTAACTGGCTAATTGAATGTGATAGCGTGAAGCTTCTCTCATGGTGAGGTTTAATTGGATTATGATACTGTACAGTGATGTGGAGGCTTGCAGGGCACGCAGCCAGCTTCACAAGGAGAGAGTGGATCCTCGCTAATCACTCATTTGTTTAAAGTAATGAATTGCCTAGAGAGCTCTGATGGGCGTGCTCTGCTTGCTGCAGCCGGTATCCCTGGAGAAGGGATCCCTAAAAAGCCAGGGGCTACTGCACGTGTAGATCCTTGGGCTGGTGCAGCTGTAGTGGGGGGTCTCCAGGTGAGGAAGAGACAAGCTTCTTTTGTTTGGGGAAACAGATGTGCAGGCTCTGTTGTGTGCAGGAGTCTGGAACACGTTTCCTGTCCTAGAACCACTTCAGCCTTTCCTACTGTGCCTGTGTTGCTTGTCACAAGCTGTGCCTTTCTTTTGAGGTGGCCTGCTTGTTCCTTCTCGTCTAGCAGCTTCCAGGCTGCCTTCCAGCACACTTACTTGCAGGGCAATAACTATTTTTGATGAGGAGCTCAAGTGCTTCCCCTGCTCCACTCTGACAGGAATGACAGATTTGTCTTTACAAACAAGCTGTAGGATAAAACTAGCACTGAGAGATGAAGGAAACAACGGGAAAGATTCCACTGATTGATGAATGGAAAAAAGGTATTTGCCTTTACAAACTGTAGATTTGCTGATAAATTAAATTGGGTATTGAAAGATGAAAGAAACAATGGGGAAAACCCATGAATTCCGTAAGAATAAAAATTAAAAGGGAAGGTTATACATTAAAGGGGAATCTTAGGTATTGGAGTCTGGTCCGCAACACTTAGGGAATCCTGTACCTCAACCAATGGGGAAAGAGAGAGGGAAATGTGGCCAGGAAATTGGGATAAAAAGGAGGCTGCATCCTCCAAAACTTGGAGAGACCCCAGGGAAATGCCCCATGGCCTCTCCCTTTACTTGATTAAAGTTACCGGACTTCTCTGTCTCCTTTTTGGACACAAACTTGGTGTTTGTGGATTAATTTTCCTGACAAGGTGGCCTGCTTGTTCCTTCTCATCTAGCAGCTTCCAGGCTGCCTTCCAGCACACTTACTTGCAGGGCAATAACTATTTCTGATCAGGAGCTCAGATGCTTCCCTTGCTCCAGTGGGGAAGCAGTCTCATTTTTAAAGTATGCAGTGAAAGTAGAACTGAGAGCAGCTTTTGTGTGCTGTGAAGTTTGCTTGGTGGAGGCTCTTGTGGGTATAAAGCAAAGCTGGGGTCTGCAGGCCACACAGTATTCAGGCGCTCACCTGGCTCTGGGTATGTGTGGCAGCACCTGTGTTGTGGGTGCAGTGCCTGGGGGCTCTGTGCTTTATGGGAGTCACTGACTGAGCTGCTATTCCTGGGAGGTTTTGCACTGAAAGTAGCAATGTTTGGTTTACTGACATTTCAGAAGGGTTTTGAAACGTGCATGGTGGCTCAGATCTGATTTCAGAAGGGTTGTCAAGGAAAATAGCATTTGTTCTCCTGTAAGCGGATGGATTAGCATAAAATACCAGCTTTGATGTCATGTGAAGTGTGCTTCTCATCCATAGCCTCTGTACTGGTTTGGAGAGTTAGCTCTTTTGCTCATCAGCCTTTGAATGGGCTGGAAGTACCCTGAGTATGGTGTGTGTCATTTGGGCAGGGAGCAGCACCTGGGCACTGCAAACTTTTGATTAACTTGCCCTGATTCTTGCTGTGGCTCTTCTAAACAGTCAAATAAATGTAATCACTTTGCTGTTGCTGGAAAATGGCAGTTTAGCCACTTTTCCCCCAGTGCTCTAATGTGTGTGACCTCTGTGCCCCAAGCTCTAGTTTGGTCTATTGGTGAACCCACTCCTCTCTCCTGCTTGTTTGTTTTTTTGGCAGTCAGGTGCTCTGGAACCTGTAGGAGGAAAGTGAAAGGGAATTGCCAAGGGGGATTGCTGGTGTTTAACCACAACCTCCGTGGCTTGCACGTCCTTCTGGACCTCATTATTTTTTTTTTTTAAATGTGTGTTGCTGGGGAGAAGTGGAGGTTTGAAGGTGGAAGACTGTGAAGGAGCAGGACATGAAGGGTATGCCTGTGTATGCAGGGTGAAGTGAAACGTTCGCTGCTCAACAAAGCACTTTATTTTGCTGTTTAAAATCTTCTGAAAAAAGACACTGTCTGCTTTCATCAGATCCCTTTGCTCTGCTGAGCTCAATTGTTCAAAATCTTTTCCTGCTCTTTTTATTTTTCTACAGAGCCATTGCTGTGCAGGGGCTTGGAGGTGCTCCTCACTGCTGCTAAGTAAAAATCCTGTGCAGGAGAGCGATTTTGGCAGGGATCTTTACCTCTGCAGGGAGACACATGGAAGGCTGTAAATGGAACCATGGGCAAACCATGGGGCTCCTAACATGGTTCTGGCCTGTGTTTCAGGGGGTTCTAGTGCAGGGCTCTCATTTATGGCCGAAGCAAGCTGCAGCTTGCACATGCGCTTGTCTGGTACGCCTTTCCCAACAGGCGCTAGGCCAGATCTAGATATAGAGCAGAGAATAACCCCACCCCACCCCCTGAGAGATTCTCAGGAAGCCTTATCTATATATAGTCCATATAAGTCTGTATCCCCTTTCTGCTGAGAGGACAGTCTGCCTGGGGAGCGTGGTTCATGTGGATACGCCCCAGCTTCCCAGAGACCCGCGGGGGTCACGCCTGCCGCATCCCGGGAGCGCTGCCCTGGGTGCTCTGGCTCCCGTTGCACTGGGTGGCACTGGGGAATTTTCTGCTGAGAGCCCCAGCTGTGCTGTCCCGTGCTGGTGTGGCAGGCTGGTGGCACGCTCCCATGGCCAGCTAGGCTTGTCCTTGTCAGCCAGAGGGAACAGCTGCGGGGCTGGGCCGCAGCGTTCGTGCGGAGCTGACAGTGCCGGCTCTTTCGGAGCATGCTGCTCTGCTGGGTGCTCTCATCAAAGCGATGAGATTCCAGCTTGGCACTGACTTGTCATGGAAGAGCTTATGCAGGGTTTTCGTGCCAGTGCAGTTCCCTTTCTTGCAGCTGCTCACCAGGGTGTTCTGTCAGAGGGACATTCTGCTGCTTTGGGAGTGAGAGGCAATTTGCAGCGCTCAGCCCACCTGCAAAAAAACTCAAACAAAAAAACCCCATGAGCAGGTGTCTTAGATCAGAAGTGGGAACACACAGTGAGGTGGACAAGGTGCCCTTTCCCACAGCAGTGTGGTCTCCTCTTGATTTATGTATGGGTGCAGTTTCACCATTAGGATGTCTGAGGCCATTCGCAACCTTCCTTTCCATTTAGTACATGACTTTTTCCAGCTAGTGCAGCACCATATTTCGTAGCTGTCCTGGGAGCTGCTGAGTGCCAGCCACAGAGGAGCACAGCCTTCTTTTTGCTGCAGAGAGTTTGCTGCCCACTTAGCAGTTCTGCAGTACATCCTGAAATCACAGAAGTGAGAATCTGGGGAGCTTTGTGCCAGCTTGAAGCGTCAGCGAACAGCTCACATGGTTCTTTGGACCAGCTGGAGGCATGGCTTTCTCTTTGGATGCATTTGGCTTTGGGATTGTGGGCTAGGTCTTCAGAAAGCACCCCCATTTTCTACGCTCTCTTTTAGGGAACTGGTGTGATGGTGTAGCATCTATGAAAGTCATAGGGTTATTGGAGGACGTTTCCTCACATATGATCTTACAAATATAGCAGGATTGTCTGAGGTCATTCAGTCTTGAGTTTCTTCAGGGATTGCACACTTCAGCTGGAGGCCCTGCTGGAGCTTGATTTGGTTATCTCTGGAGGGTCTGTGCTGAAAATGGGTGTCTATGTTGTGGGGTCTAATCTCAGTACAAGTCCTGCAAACTTCCCAGATCTCATGTGTGCAGCTTGTGGTGTGCATCCTGATTTCAGTGCTGCCTCAGCTGTGTGATCACGGTGTGTAAGATACAGGGACCTTGCTGTTCTCAGCAGAGCAATTGCAATGCCTTTTCTCTCAGCTGTGGCCAGCCAGCATCAGGACTGTCTTCCCACTGTGCCATCTGTGCAGTGCAGGTTTGGGGCTGTAAGACATAAGCATTTACCTCTTGTGCCACTTACAGCAAGGCTCCAGAAGAGTTCTCTCAGATGTGTGCAGAGCTGTTGTAGCTCCCTGACACCATCCAGGTAAAGCACAGAGGTGGCATTTACCTGCTCCTCTGAAGCTGGTGTGTCTGGTGGCTTTTTGTAAGCTGCCCGCTTTGGCTGCTGTTTGCCAGCACCTTCTGCCTTGTGCCAGTGCAAGCATTTGGGAGTTCCCATGGTAAAATGGTTTATTGGGGGGCAGAAGGTGGGTTGTGTGCAATTGGATCAGTTCTCTGCTGTGCCCTGCATCATGGTCCAAATGGTTATGCAGGCAGAGTCTTCAGGTGAGGATGGAGAAAGTTTTTCTCACTTAACCCAGCACTGCATCACATTTCTAAATCTGTGGAGTTTCTTCTTGGGCCTAGGAGATGGCTTTGAATCACTGTGGGAGGAGAAATCCAGCCCCTTGTTTTAGCTGTGTGCTATAAACCCTGGGTGGTCCAAAGGCTTGTGTGTGTTCTCCTGCTCGGGGCTGCTGTTGTCAGAGCTGCAGAGCAGGTCAGGATGAGGATATGGTTGGAGTGGAGCTGGTCTTTCACCTTTTTTTGGCTCTGGTGGGAAGAAGGCTTTGGGAGATGGGCTCTTTGCAGTGAGATTGTCAAATGGGCACTTTCTGACTTGAGTGTTTGACAGTGTAACCAAAGCTCCTGGAGATTGCTGGGGATGTAACTGAATCTTCCACACCGATTCTTATGCAAATTTAAACATGTGCTCCAGGCTTCTAATGGGACACCTACAAATACAAGCTGCTCCATTCAGAAATCAGCATCCGTGCACTGGATTTTTAATTGCTTGTGGCTTTATAGTCAGGCTCGCAGAACTGACTGCATCTGTACTGCTTTCTCAGCACTGTCCTTACCTGTACAGGTGAGGTTTCCCGGTAGATTTTAGATTTTGCCCAAGTCACCTGTGGAGGTTTGGTGTGTTTGTTGTTGACACTGCCCACTGCCATACTGCTCTGGCTCAGGAGCAAATGAACCCGAACGTTTTAGTGCTCTCTTCCTCGCTGGTGTGGTGGGGCTCGTTAGAGGTAAATTAAATAACCTTGAGGCTTGCAGGAAATAATTTGGTGTATTTAACACCGAGTGCAAATCATCTTAAGTTTCTATCCAGTAAATCTATAACTGAGTTGATGAGCCCATTAAAAAAGTATTACTTTTGGGCTCCTGGAGAAGATGGGTGTCTGCAACCTCCTGGTGTAGTTTTAAATTCAGGCTTGTTTTTTTCATGCATGTGCCACGTGGTAGTGGAGCAGTTGGTCAAAACCATGTGGACTTAATTTCTTTAAAGTACAAACAGCCTAGAAATGTTTGTTTATGTACATAATAATCTGCCAGTGACTGTAAGCATTTCCATGTTGCTGCAAAAAATGAAGGTAATTATATAATCAGCAAAGATTCATATGGCTTAACTTGTCTTCCATCTGGCATTAGTTAAATTGATGTTTTCATCCGCATGACCTTTCAGGGTGGGGAGAAATTATGAAAATGGAAAGCATGGCTGAAAAAGACCTTCCTGGGACATCCAGCCCGTTTAAAGGCTGGAACAGGACCCCTGAACAGCCCTTCACAGCTGCTGAGGGGGCAGCAACTCTTTCTTTCCCTTCTGCCATGGTCCATGTTACTGGGCAGATATTTTATGAGCTTTATAGTGGGTGGTTTTACTTGGCTGTGGAGTTGCCTGTCCTGTGTACTGTCCTTCCCCAGTGCATAAATGTATGGGCAGGCTAACCAGATTAACTACAGCAGGAAGAGCTTCCTTCTTAAAAGAAAGCTATTGTTAGAGCATCACTTATCATAAATCTATAGCACTTCTAATCCTGCCCTCCTCCCGTTTCCGCTCTTCCATCCGCCTGCTGGTTTACAGTTTGCAGGCTCTGGTCTGAGTTTTCCTCAGGGCTGTCCTGCAGCCTTTCCTCTGTGATCTCTTCACCTCAGATGGGCAGTTTTCAGCATCAGAAGGGTCCTTCCAAAATGACCCCTTTAATGAAAATATATCTGCGTGCTTTCTAGGTGGTAGAAAGATGATCTGCTGTTTTCCTGATCAAGTTGCACCCACTGCCTCAAAATGAAGGATTTGCAAGGAAAGCTGAGAACTGCAAGAACTGGATCATATATATTTCATGTTGCTAGTGGCTTGTTAGGGGCTGAACTCCCTTTTATTTGCTCTTCTGCCTCTTCCCTGTGCTGTGCCTGAGAATGTGCCAGAATTTAAGGTGCTCTGATTTCTTTCAGGCTGGAGGGATCACTGTTTTCTTTCTGCCACCATTCTCCTTTATTTTGCTTAATAGAGCTGAAGACCATTTAGTGTAGGCCTTGTCCTTGCCTCACAGATAGACTTTGAGTGTCTCCAGGTCCCTGGATAAGCTTTGCCTGTTCGTGTTCAGTCCCCGTGAGGATCTGAGACAGCCACTGGCAGGTACCAAAGCAGGTCAGGGGATTTTTTCCTCCCAACGTGCAGCATTCAGCAGCTCAAGTGTAAAGCTGCTCACTGAGACAAAACTTTGGTGGCTCCTTACCCTTGGCCCAGGGGGATGTGCCTGAGGATCAGAAGCCTGGGTAGTGCTTAGTTCAAGCAAACACATGGAGCTTTTTCCAGAGAGAAGGGATTTCAGAGATGGATTTTCTCAGTTCAGCCTTCAGTCAGCATGGTCCTGTTTTTCTGGCACCTAAATGGCGGGTCCCACTGTATGTCTTTAAAAAGTAATGAGCTTTTATTGTTCATTCAATTGTTTCCTTGTTCCAGGGTCATAACTTAAATGTCCAAGTGGTTGTTTGTTCCTGCTGCACCTGCATTCAAGGCCAGCTTTCTGCATGTGTGGAGTGCAAAGTGCTCAGCTCTCCTCCTCACACGTGCTGATGCATTTGGGTCGTGCATCTGCCTTGTCTGGGTTTGCATGCTTAGGTTTGCTTGGCACCATTGCTCTCCTGCAGGTTCCAGTAGCCTGATGTTTCCACCTTTGAGCACTTGAGATGCCTCAAATTTTAGCTTTCATATCTTCCAGATTCTGCACTGCGTTGGTGTGTAACTCTGAACTTCACATAAAGTGTCAGCAAGTTCCCCTCACAGCTCAGTCACACAGAACAATCCTTTTCCAGCCCCACAACCAAGGGCACCACTGCAGCTTCAGGCCCAAAAAGTGCAAACAGCAGAGAATTGAGGAGAGCAATCTGGGAGGGTGGGACTGCATCACCTGGAGCTGGAATGGGACAATGAACCCCAATATGGAAATGGACCAAAACTTATAAAAGTGTGAGAACTCGTGACTCAGGGTCCATCTCGGGCTCTTGTACTGCCCAAGGTGTATCTTTTGAAGGCCTTTTAAAAAATCCCTACTTTATTCCTTTAACTCTGTCTAGTCTCTGTTCCAGGGAGCCTCTTTAGGCATCACTTGGGACCCAGAAGATCTCTGGATTAAAAAACCAGCTGCACCCAGGTGCTGGAGCACAGGATCTGGTCCAGAGCTGTGTTGTGTGAAGATTTAGCCCAATCCCACCAATGTCCCAACCACATGCTGCCTCCAGTGTTCTGTGGTATTTCCTTCTGCCTCTCTCAGCATTACCACTGGCCCCTGCTGTGGCTTTCAGTCACAAAAGCAACACAGAACGGGCAGGAAAACTGCCTGGCGGACATCAGTAGAGCTGTACTGTTCTTCACGAGCTTTCTGGGAAGGCCTGGAAAGGTGCTTTGTGTCTTGTGTGCTTTTATCTTGGATAAACAGCTCTTGTCAGGAGAGCAAACAGGACTCTTGCTTTGCCAAGCAGCGTGCTGGGGACTGGGCAGGTGCTTGTGTGAGGCTGCCACCACAGTGAGCTCTCAAAGGTGGCTCTGGGGTTGACACAGCTCTAGGATTATTTCACTGTGCTTTGCTTTGCATCCACTAGTTGTATTTCTCTCTGGTGGTGGTCAGATTTGCTGATGGTTCGTGTTTTAGCTGGGAAGAATGCCCCTTGTTGGGATTCTGGTATGTCTGTGTACAGAAAAAAATTTTGAGTGGGCTGAGAATAGCTTCCAGCAAAGTTGTATCAGTTTCTTGGAGCTCTTTTGTTTGGTAGAAATTCTTTTCTTTTCTCTCCCCCTTCGCATCCCCCTGCCAGCCCACCTCTTTTCTTTGAGGGCTGGCTGAGGTATAATTGACAATTGAGTGATTGAAGTGAAATATGCACAGCTGCAAGTGCATTTTTAAAATGATGCTTCATCGTTAAAGCATCTCTCTGAGCAAGTTGGCAGCCTGAGTGGCCATCAGAGTGCAGTAACCAAAAGGATTTTGCTGAAAACGCTTTGATTTTTGTCAAGCTCTGGGAATGTGTTGACCGCTTGCTACTTTTGAGTGCAGGTAGGAAGTATCTGGAGCAGGGGAGATCCTGCGCTGGGGAAATGTGTTAGATGTGTCCCTGAGAAAAGGGGACGTGGCTGAGTTTTCCTTTGCTCTCCCCAGACTGTATTGTGGAAATCATCTGACAGCTGGAGTATGACAAAAGACAAAAGTTAGGAAAAAAGTTTTCTTCACACTCGAAGCACTCATATCCAGTCTTGCATGCTGCAGCTTTCCTCTGCTTTCCTGCTGAATGGAGAATTTTTGCAGCTCTCTTTCCCTTTTTGGATCCCTCAGACGCTTTTGTGATTCCTTGCTTTGCCTAGTGTGTGACAAAGCCCAGGGAGTGAAAGCTGCAGACATGGAGTGTCCTGTTACAGTCACAACCGGCCCAGTGCTGCCAGG
>VZTB01012834.1:196376-263940 GCA_013397245.1 Thryothorus ludovicianus | reverse complement strand
GGGGGGGGCTGCCTGAATCTCAAACATACCAGGATCCAACGTCTGTTTATCAAGAAGGTGAAATGATTCATCAATATGTAGGACAGCTCACAAGGCTTGAATCAGTTTAGTGGCAGAATTAGGTGTAGTTTAATGTAAACAATTCTTTAATCTCTGGAAATTCAATGTTTCATCTTGTCTCCCACAGTTCCTGACTCTTGAACAGTGACTTGAGGCTCCTCTAGCTTTTGTTTCTCTGTCCTCTGCCAGCAGACTGTTGCTGCTCCTGCTAAGTCTCCTGGGCCTATCTTGCTTCCAAAATTATCACCACATTTTCCAAGCTATTGCATGAGTAACTTAGGGCTTTTCTCCGGCGAGTGAATTCACTCTCCATCAGCTCTCCAAGAGGACCTGTTCAGAGTGGAAGCTAATCTGTGTCTGAGGTGGTAGGCTGCAAACAGAGGACCCCACTGAGGGGACATGTCATGTCTGTGCAGATTCAGGTGTGAAAACAGAGAATGGCTTGGTAATTGGATGAACATTCATGTACGATTACTTAACAAATGACTTACAAAACACACAATGTTTCAGTGGAACAGTCGTGCCACTGCTTCAGTTCCAGTGCTTCCCTTCAGCCAGCTTCACGGTGCTTGCTGTGAGCAGACCTTTGCTTCACAGTGATGGAAATGAAGGCTCACCATAAACACCCTGGCAATGGTAGAAGATCTGCCCTGGTGCTCTAGGGAGGCTGGGCTCACCGGGATTGTGCTGGAAACATATAATGCGCATAAATACTTTTTATTATTATTATTATTATTAGTCATAGACCTGATGCAAAGGTTAATGTGCTTGGTGTTCCCTGTAGTCATGTGGTGAAAATCAGGGGTTGAGTGTGGTCTTCTGAGTGAGGACAATGTATAATGAAGGATAAGTCCCATCCTGATGTTGTGGTGCTTGGCCTTGTCTCATCGTTGCTGATGATCCTCAGCTGTTTCTGTGATGGAAATGCTCTTTGACAGCCTGAGTAAGTGTACCTAGCTCCAGAGGTGCCATGCCTCATCAGCAGGAGCACTGACCACAAAACGATGCTGATATCTATTCCTTGCTCTTAGCATCACTGTCATGTTAGCATTAGCTCGTTGCATCAGCACAGGCATTACAGGAGAGTATTTTCAGGGGGCTGGGACTGGTCTGGCTGTGGAGTTTGGTCTCCATGAATGATCTGATGGTGTGATCTTGTTCACAAATGGAGTAGCTCTCCTGCTACTGCCCTCCCTGCAGTGAATCCTAATATCCTGCTGGAGAAGAGCATCCTCTCATTCAAACTCAGCTTGTTCATGCCTCATTTACCTCGGTCTGCTTATTTTGTAGAGCATCTACAGTTTATCTTGATAAATCCAGTTTCAGTGGGAACTCACAGGCCTGATGAAAGGTTCTGGGGACTGAATGGATTACGATTGCTATAAATTGCTTTTTTGGTTTATTGCTTGTATTCAACATTAAAAAAATCCTACAGGAGTCTGGAACAAGTTCTGAGCATCTTGGATACCCTGTGTCTTCCAAAGCTCCCTGTTTTGCTGGCTTACACAGGTCACACTGATGTTTTAACAAATATTCTTGGCAAATTGAACTAGCAAGTTCAGTCACTTGGTTTGCTTTGCTACTCCCTTATTGCTTTCAGGAATGAAATATCACTAGCAATGAAGCTGAAGAACTGTAATCTGTAAAGAACTGTAATCTGTAAATAATATTGAATCTCTGCTTGCCAGCTCAACTTCCCATGGCTGCTGAAGAGGTTTAGAGTATTAAGGAAATGCAAATGTTTTTCTAGGGCAAACCACTGTATTCTGCCTGCCACTGCAAGTGTTTGGCACCGGGATTCTTCTGTACTTTTTTAGTGAAAATTATGGTTGCTTTTTTCCTTGATAAAGATGATGTTAGCTTTCAGAAAAGAGTGTAAACAACGTCTGAGTTGCCAGGTTTTCTCACTTTTTCATGAGAAACTCAGAGAAATCTCAGTCATGAGGGGTTTTTACAGAGAAGAAAATAAACACAAAGCCTTGCTCTGAGTTATTTCCAGACAAGTGCTTTCTTTTTCAGCAGCGATTCTTTAAACTAGAGCATACAGGGTATATTTAGATGTAAAGAGACCTACTGTGGGGGAAGGCGCTTTTCAGGTTTTGTTGAGAGACATTTTGAGATCACCTGGAGACTGGGATTTTCCCTAAATGAAGCTGCTCTTACTGAGAGGGGATCAGAAGTGCCCTGAAAATCTGAGATATTTGAACACCAGCTGGAAGTGCATGTCCTGGCTGTCCCCATGCAGGTACCTCCCCACCCAGGTGTCGCCTCAGGGCATAGGAAGGGTGGTGTTTCTTGCAGTCTTTGCCAGTGCAAAACCTGCTGCTGCTTTGGTGTAAGGTCACCCCCATGGGTCAGCTTTAGAGCCTACAGAAGATCCCAGTTTTTGTTCAGTTATTCCCTTCTCAGGGCTGTAGTTGGAGAGCTCATGTTGTGCTTGGCAGCAGGCTGGGCACTGCACTTTCTGTGAGCCTTTTCAGTACAGTTCAGCTGGTTTTGGAAGTGAAAATGCTGCTGCTGGTTACTGCTGAAGTTCCATCTCTGGCAGCAGCACTGGGAGTTTCACTTCAGCCGTCCCATTGTTGAATCATCTGGGGTAATGTGTTCAGCTGTTTGGCTTTTAGAATCTCGCTAGATCCCTTTTTTCTGTTCTCTGGTGAGTTCCCTCCCAGCTTATCTGTGCTCTTCTGAGCAGACAATATGCAAATGAACAAGTGCTGCCCAGAATATTTGATGGAAAAAATGCAAGGGATATGTGCTGGAGCACAGTGTAGCTTCCATCAGAGGCATTTCCTTGCAAGGAGTGCAGAATGCTTTGGCATTTTCAGACCTTTTTTGACCGCTGTTAACATTGGAGAGCTCCTCTCAGTTTGCCCCTTCCTTTCTGGGGAGACAAATCTGCAAGAGACAGTTCCTTTCAGCTCTTTATGCTCAATGTTTTGTTCCAGTTTTGAGGGCTGTTCATCAATGTTTCCAGCAAGTTTAATGCTGAATGCCCCAGCTTTAGTGGCAGGATTTAGAGTTCTTTGTGAATTATATTTAGTGCTGATGGAGGCTGCTTTTGTCAGCTGTGTGTTGTTGCCTTGTAAAAACCAGCACTGTTCAAATAAATGCTTCTGGGGAAAGAACTACCTTTCTTTTATAACTGTTTTAATGTGTTTGATCTGGGAACATCCTTTGAGCTGTGGCCAGAGAACAAATGGGTTGCCAGTGTTGCAGTCCCACGGTGAAAGCACCTGTGCCCAGGTGAGGTAGAGCTGTGGGGCTCAGAGGGCACAGCTGAGGTGCTGGGAGCATTACACAGGGAGTTTGGTACAGCTGTAGAAATTGCTCTTTGTGGAGCTGGTGTTTTTCCTAACCTACCTTCTTGACCTACTGTTGGAGTTTAGACTTTTAAACTCCAATACATTGTAGTTCAGACTTTCAGTTTTCCTGCCTCCTTCCTTGTAGTTCAGGTTGTTAGTTCTGTATTTTTGCACACTGGAGAGAAATAATATTTTGGGGTGCTAAACAGTTCCTATATTTTAGGCACAATGGGAATTGTGCAAAACAACTATATTTCAAATTGGGTAACCAATTTTGATGCTTCTTTGGTTGTCAGACCATTCGTCTCTGAAGTCAGGGGAGAAGAGAGCCAGGATTAAACGTGAGGCAATTGAAGGAATAGTGCAGACCATTGGCTCTGAGAGGTGTTGGGGTGGCAGGCTTGGACAGACTTGCTGCAATGGGAACGGTGTTGGGATCTCTGAAGTGCTCTCCTGGCTGGCCAGCAACACGCTCTGCATATTTGATTACTGTGCTGGCTAATACCAAACCTGTCATCGAAGTTCACAGTGTTTGTCCCTGCTGCTAGCTGCTCTGCCTTTACTCTTACAGGACACTGAGTTCTCAGTAAAGAAGCAAACAGTATTTTGGGGTCTAAATTGTGCCTGTGTGGTTCTCCTAGCTTGTATATGTTAAACTTTACAAACGAAAGCCTCTTCACTGATGCAGCTGGTTTAAATAAAGGTTACAGCAAGTGGTTAGGAATGGTCCTGCTGCCCTGTGTTCAGATGGGTCAGCAAGGAAAAAGCAAGTTCAAAACCAGCCATAAAACCCACTCCCAAAATTCATTTTTAAAAGCACCTACAGCAGTTTTCAGACAGTCTGTTTACTTGAAACAGTGGTTGTTTTCCAAAGAAGCACCACGTCTTAAGAATTACATGGCATCAGGGTCTTGGCTTTGAGTGAGAGGGCCATGTGTCTGACTTGCTAGTGAGCTAGGAATTGTTCTTGGATGGCTGAGTGAGGAATCATTTGATGTGACCCGTGGTGTGAGCCAGTCTGGTCTCTGGGGTGGCAGGCTGTTCAGCTCGCCTCTGTGTCAGAGGAGCTGTTCGAAGTGGAGAGAAGCCAGGCAGAGAGATGGCACACTGTTCATGCCCCGAGAGCAAGTTCAGCTTTGGGCACACCAAGAAGCCATCTGTTTTTTCCTTGACTGCTTTCCTAGCTGCAGGCTTCCAAGTCCTGCCTTCTTGTGCTGAAGAGATCACAATGACGGATTACCCGAGCAGAACTGAGCCTTCTTTACAAGCTCTGCTGACATGAGCCTCAAGTCCAGGCTCCTCTTGGTGTCGTTTTTAACTCTTGGTGGCTGATGCAAAGACAAAGGGGAATATCAGAGTATTTGAGGCAGAGTCCTTTTTCTCTAAGGATTTGTAGGCCTTGGGGACGGCGTGCTGTGACTGGGACTGTGCTGTCTCCCCCGGGCACCAGGTGGGGAGCAGGAGTGTGCAGAGCACACTGGGCTCTTGCTATGGGCTGTTCAGCAAAGGGAGCAAAAAGCAGAATGACAGACACCAGGCATTTTGAAAGTAGTTGAGTGTGAGAGTCCCTGAGGACACCAAAAGGAAAACACTAAAGACTAAACCAGACTGGGTGATGCAGGGCTTCCCCCCGAATCTGCCTGCACCCCAGCCCCTGGCTGGCCTGGGGAGGAAAGCTGCTGGGGCAGCAGTTGTTCGGAGAGCAGCGTTCTTGATGAAGCAGGGAGGGTTCGCCATCAGGCTGCTCTGGAGGGAGTGAACAAATGCAGAGAAGTTGGTGACGTGCGGGCTGTGTTGGCCCCAGTTGCTGTGGAGATGTTACAGCTCCCAGCCCAGTGCTGCTGTGCTCGGGGATGCTGTGCTCAGCGTTGAGGCTCCGATTCGGTGGAGGAGAGTGAGGGTTATCCGGGCAAAGCACATGCTGGAGAAAACCCGTGCCTTCAGGCACTTTCTTTAACCCTTTCATCTCGCTGTCGGTGCCTGTAACAGGGCTGGCTGCCACAGGGAGGATTGATTCCCTTGGGTGTGTTTCGGGAGGCTTGGGTGCTGGCTTTGTTCTTGCAGCACTGTCAGCTCCGGGAGGGGGATGCTGCTCCACACCTTGACGTGAATTGAACATAGCAGGAAACTCTGATGGTCCTTCTTAGCTGCTGGCGACCTGCTGGTCCTGGAAGGCTCAGGGGCAGACGGGAAGGGCTGTGGGCAGGCAGGGAGTGTCCTGTGGCATGCCTGGAATAGCCAGTGCTGCTGCTGTGTGACAGGCAGTGCTGCCTGGAGCAGGGGCCCAGCCAGAAGGCAGGTTGCATAAGGGTGAGCCAGGGAGGGTAGGGCTGCTGGGTTTGTTCCAGCTGCAAAGGTCTCTCCTCTTTGCCCCCCGCTCCCTGATTTATTTTTTTGCGTACTTCCTCCCAGAGTCTCCTTTCGCTCCAGGGCATGATTCACTTGCTCGTTTGTTTCTGTTTCTTTGCCAATGTGTGAGGCTGTGGTGTGAGCTGCCCTCCACCCTGGCTGGCTCACATAAACTTTGTGGGTTGTGCCTTCACTTTTTTGCCGAGTAGCTGAGAAGTGAAGCCCTATCTATAGAAATGGCTTGTTCAGCCCACATTCTAAAGGCTTCCCCTCCTTGACCCTGGTGTTTTGGCTGAGCTCATTAGCTGCTCAGCTGGGAGACTGGCATTGCTGCTCTCTGCTGCGGTCTATGGGTGTCCCCTGCAAGCTTGTGAGACCCACAGCTGCCACCAGCCTTTGGTCTGATGCCATGTGGCTGTGCCTGGTCTGCCTCCAGTCTCCTTCCCTGGTGCTGCCTCTGGCTGCTCCAGATACTACTGAATTATTACAACAGATATAAATGTGTTTCTCTCATCTGTAATGTAGAAAATGTAGTCCTGATGTCTGTCAAAGGAGCCTTAGCCATGAATCAGCTCTTCGTTATTTGATGACTTTATTATTTCAAGCTAATAAAGCATCTTCCTACTGCCTCAAAACTTTGAAAACATTGATCAAACCTAATTCACCAGTACCACAGGCACTTTCACTGATGCTCACTTTGGTGTCATGATGCTGTGCAATCCTATTGTTCTAGATGCTGGGTTTGGAAGAGGCAAACCAGGAGAGATGACTTTAACTACATTTGTGCCCGTGCCTGACTTTGCAGGCAGCATGGTGTGAATACATAGATGAGTTTGCCCGACTCCCTTTATACTCCATAGCCTGTCTGAGAAACACACTTAATCCCTGCTTTGTCAGTGGTTGGGTTTTTTCCTCCTTTAAGTCACCCTATAAAGGGATTTGAAATCATCAAGTTGAAGAGTAAAAAAGCAATGTGTAACAATGTGTGTGGGAGCTGAGATCCGACTGAGGCCCGCAGATGTGTGAAGAGCTACCCCTGCTTGTGCTAAGGTGGTTTCCTCAAGGGAGAGAGCTGCTGTTTCTCAGTAGCACAGTTCAGAGCCTGTAGCTGTACGTGAGCAGACAGGTGATTTCCTGCAGGTGTGACCTGGAACACATCACATCTTGGCCAGGTAATCAGAACAGTTGTGTGACACCACTGCCAGCAACTGCTACAAGAAATTCTGCTTGGCTGCCTGAGGAGTGTGTGGAGCCGTGGATGTTTGGCTTTAACACCTTGTGTTTCAGCAGTGCCCTTTCCTTCCCAGATTACTGAAGCACTAAGAAATGAGACGTGCCAATGGAATATGTAAGCTTTGCTTTGTGAGTTATTTGGCTTGCAGGGACCCTGATCCCTTTGTGCCCTTGGTGAGTCCCCTAGAGCCAGTCAGCAATGTGTTGACCTACTGAAGGAGGACATCTCTCAGCATTTTCCAATTGATGTGTTGGGTTACAGTATCTAAGTTCATATGCTTTACTACTTGGTCATATTAACTTCAAGTGGCAAACGTGCCCATGTGGAGTTCTAGGATCTTGTAAATATTATGCAGCTCTGCAAGATTTTAACACGCCCACCCCCTTTTGCTTGCTCAGTTTGGAGTAGGCATATCTGTATTTTATTTGAAGTGAGCAGGGCAGTGTTTCAGCTATAAAAGGATAGTGTCTGGCTGTAAATGTGTGTCCTTGTGAGGTCCTGAGTGGAACCTGTTGTGTAAAATAAGCTGCCATCCTCCCACCTGGCTGACCTGTTTGCTCCAGCATTTCTATAGATCTTAGTCTCCAGATTCTTAAGAGCTTAATTCTCTGTATGAATGCTGGGAAGAGGATTTCAAGATCCTTGAGAACAAGAACAATGAAAATACTAGCTCTGCAATTGTTTCCTGGCTGCTTAAACCTTACTTAAATGGATCTATAGCTAGAACAGCTGATTAAAGGTCAGCTGAGTGGGAAATGTGAATGAAGGACTATTAGGTTTCTTTGCAGATTATTCAGGTTGTGTTTCTGTCATGACAGAAACTGGGGTGCCTGACCTCTAGCTCCTCTTTTGATTTCACCTTGCCGGGGAGCTTCCCTGATAATGTGACCCAGATTAGATCACGTTGAGGGATTGTCTCATTAAGCTTTGAAAAGTGAGGAAGCATCTTCTTGAGGCTCCTGCTGCTGCCCTTGACCAGAGCCCAAACCTGATGTGTCATTGACACCACAGGACACTACTTCTGTCCTGCTTTCTCCCTTGGCTAGCTCCTGGGCCATTACAGAGCCTTGCCTTTGCATGTAAGGGCAGCAACAGGTTTGTCCATGTGCTGTTCTCTTCCTGAGAAGCTGCTGGTGCAGCCAGCTCTCGATGTGCTGCAGACATTTGTACCTTATTGAAACAGCTGTCTCCCCAAAATGCTCTCAGGACTCTTGTCTCCTGTAGGTGTGGAAGAAGGGATTACAGGCAACCTCACCCCTGATAAGTCACAGTTGTTCTAATTACCAAAGAAGAAGAATGGCCTTGCCCTTAATGGGTCACAGCTGTGACTAATAAAGATAAATGTGATAAAAGGGGTGGACTGACTGGGCAGGAGGACGTCGAGGAAGAGGACCTTGAGGATCCCAGCCTTGAGGATCCCGAGGGAGAAGGAATGATCCAGAGAGACATTAAGAAAAACAAAACAAGGAAGAGAGTTGCTGCTGTAGAAGATCTGCTGTGAGGCCAGTCTGGGTCTGATGGAGTTGGAGCAGTCACAGTCGAGCTGGTGAAAGCCTGAGTTCAGAGTCTGCAAACTCTCACCTGCAGGCACGGTCCAGCAGGAAATAACCAGCATTGTCTGCTCTGAACCCTACGGCAGGAGCTTACTGCAGGCACAGCCGGGGTGGCAGAGCTGTAAAGAACGAACCGGGACCCTTTTCACGCTGTGAAATGTCTGTGTCTGGGCTCATTGCTGCCCCGAAGGAGAGCTCTGCTGCAGCAGGCTCTCCTGCACAGACACCCCCATGGCTGGGTGCAGGATGGCTCTGTTTGTCTGGGCAAGCCTCTGTAGATGGGCGTCTCCCTCCAGGTCTTCTTCGAGTGGCTCGAAGTTTATTTTGGGACTGATGTGGGTGTAAAGTGTCAGCTCGGAGTGCAACACTCTTGAAATCACCGGGCTGGGAGGCTGCTTGCTGTCCTGAAATGCTGAAATAACTTGGATGAGGTGGAACTGTCCAGTGGCCAAACGGAAACCAATTCCTTCCTTATAGCCATCGGCTGATTGAGGTTTTCAGACCTCAGAGGAGAGTGCTCCTGGCATGAAACACTTTCTCTAGGAACAGTTCCTCACAGCTCTTAACCTGGACAAAGGGTATCTGTACTACACTCTTCCTGCCCTAGCTCCCATCTCATGCTTGGAGTCCCCTATAACTGTGGATGCATTCTGTTATTATTCTCTACTTCTATGGGGTTTAATTAAAATGCAAGTATTTAAATTTTAATTTTTCCTTCCTGTTGATTCTACTATCTCTGCGTGAGCAAGGTCTCGGTGCAATTACTGTGCTCCCTGTGGAGAAACAGACATTTAATTCAGCAGGGCAGACTTTTTCTTGGAGGGGGTTTATTTTCCTGAGCTTCCTACTCAGAGGGATGCAAAAGCAAAACATTCAGGGAGCAAAGAATGCAATACTTTATTTGGTTGTTCTGGACATGTTTGCTGCATCTAGTTACCAAAATGCTATGTTCTTTGCACAGAGCTACCTCCTTAAGCAAAGCGCTTGTGATGAAACTACTCAGC
Organism: Thryothorus ludovicianus; assembly: GCA_013397245.1. Lineage (NCBI taxonomy): Eukaryota > Metazoa > Chordata > Aves > Passeriformes > Certhiidae > Thryothorus > Thryothorus ludovicianus. The sequence continues at coordinate 254,435 of VZTB01012834.1, read as the reverse complement.
AAAACTTGCATTAAAAAAGCAAGTTGAAACCATTGGGTCAGGTCCAAGTTTCTCTTTAAAACTCTGTTCTTGCAGAAGTGATGTAAAAAGATGGGGTTTTACTGTAGCATTAAGCTGCCTCATGGTTTGTTAACCTGAAATCAGGACCAGGCAAGTGCCTTGTACCTGCTTGCCATGGGGAAGCATGAGTGACCAGAGGGGACAGAGGCTCCTGCTGCTGTTTGGGACCCAGCTGAGCTCCTGGCAGGGAGATCAGCTGTGAGCCTCCAATAAAGGCTGGAAATGTTGGCTCTCAGATTTCCATTGTCCTTGTTGAAATCCACTTCAGCAACTTAGTGCTTCTGCTAGCTGAACTCCCCAGTAGGTCACTGCTGAGACATGCAAAGACAGGATTTTTCTGCACCTCCTGAATTGCAGCCCCAGGCTTTCTAAATGCTTCAGGCTCTTTCAGCTCCAGACGTGAGGCTTCCTCAGTTGTCCTTGTGTGTGCTAGGTTATCTTCTTTTTGTTCACAGAGATTATATGTATTCGATGCTTCCAAATGCAGCCCTGTTCTTTTTCTACGTCTTTCCAGCTCCACCTGTGTCTGTTCTGTTTTACTTACCAGTGTTTAACCTCTTGCTGATAGAAGTGGTTGGTGAGACTGATTTCCCTGTTTTGACCCGAGACCTGATGGAAGTACAGTAAAACCTTGGCAAGAGATAATGCTCTGTTATCAGAGTCATTTACAGCACACAGATCCTTGCTGTACCTGTGTGTGTGAGTAGTTCAGGGTCCTGGTGCTGGTGGCAGGGACGCACTTGGCATGTGCTTTTTTGTCACGGTTTGAGTAAGTCATGGCCCCTTTCTACCACATGTTCTGAAGAGTGCTTTGATTTGTAAGCTGCCAGCTTAGATTGAAATAGTGTGTTGAGGGTACGAGTGATTTGATGGGATTTGAACTGATTTTTATCCATCTCCCACACACCCTGCCCCCCCGCCGATGGAGAGGATAAACATTCCATTGTTTTTTTGTGTGAAGTGCCTTTTAGTACCAGCAGCCCGGCGATGGGGGATAAAGAAAGCAGATGTGTCCCATGTCTTTTTAAACTGCTTTTGTTTTTCTGATCACTGTAAAGGAGGCTTTTAATTGTATTTTTTTTTTTCCCCAAGCAGCAAGTGCTCCGCAGGGTTTGATCAAAGCTCATAGACAATGAATTGAAGGGATGCCTGGCAGAGAACAGAACGCCCTCCTTGTGCTCTGCTCTGTGTGCTGAGAACACCATTGTTTCTTCCCGTACCTTTTCCATCCTTGGGCTCGGGGCTGGAGAGAAAAGGCCTTTGTTCCTTGCCTGCCAGCTGAGACAATGCCAGTGTGTTGTCCTACCTCTGCTCCCAGCACCTGACTGGCCGCAGCTCTGTGGGTTTTGGCAGGCTGGACACAATTGTCCTCCAGCTACAGCCTTACAAAGAAAACAAACTGCTTCCACAGCCTCCTTCCTCCAGACCCTGGCCCTGCTGCTTCACCTGTGTCCGTCTGTGCCTGCTGCTTTATTTTGGTGAAAAACGAGGTTTGCTTTTTTGGTGAAATTTTAAGGAGTTTAATGAAAGATAATAAGAGATAAATAATAATTTTTTTTTTTATGGCCGACTTCTTGGTATTCAGCCAAAAGCACACTTACTGTTTTGGAGACACCCCCTTAAATATACTAGTTTGTTGCATATTCACACATTTATATGCATATTTAAACTTCTCTAAGAATTAATTTCTATGTTTTTAGGAACTGTTTTGCATGGCTACTCTTCAGTCTTGCATTTTTAAAGCATGTGTGTTTCTTGGCTGTGGTTTTAATTAATTTCTTCTTATCAGTCTTAATTTGGGCCTTGGTCTGTAATTTTTACAGATGGTCAATGCTGGTAAGCTGATATATCAGTAGCAGGGGTCTTCTCTGGGTGTTACTCTGATGAGGCAGTCAATTCACTTACTACAAAGACGCTCTATCAACTTACTTTACTCTAAAAGAAAACTATATTTTAAAAACTATTTTCACACTACACATATAGTATCTATCTTAATACTTGAGAAAAACCAATGCCATAATATGTATTTATAACATTTGGGATGCAGGGGAAAAGCCTAGAGCCTCTCCTGTGCTCCAGGCTGAGGGATGCAGCTTCTCCTGGCTCCCAGTGCACACAGCTGCTGGCAGGGGGACACAAGGGGACAGCAGGGGACAGAGGCCCAGGCAGGCCTGCTTTTTCCACCTCCTTTGTAATTCCTGCAGCATCTCTGGTTGTGCTGCCTTGCAATGCAGAGTTTTGCAAAGGGGAGAGCTTGTAGTTCTCTCTTCTCTTGGTTTTTGGGGGTTTTAGCAGGAACAAGAGCTTTGCAAATGAGGAGGGAGAGCAGATGGCATGGGCTGGGGTGGAGAAAGATGTGTTTGAAGAGGTGCTGGAGTGCAGGCTACAAGGCTGGCTCTTCCCTGTGTGAGAGACCAGGGGTCAGGCTGAGCCACGGCTGGCTCAGGGTGAGACAAGCAGTACTTGCTTCAACATCTGCCCCCACTCCTGCTGTGCAGAGCCTTTAGCTGCCTATCTCCTGCTGTCCTGCACCCAGGCTGAGCCTGTGCACCTCCAGGCATTGCAGCAAAGCAGTGGTGGAGATGCAAGTCACCCTTGTAGTGCTGCACTGTCAGGCACCTGGCACCAGTGTGAAGTCCTGTAGTTCAAGTGCAGGCTTCAGTCAGTGGCACTTGTGCCAAAATCCAGCTGAATCAGCTCCTCTTTCATTCCCATCCACTGCTGGACTTCAGCCCTACATGAAGAGCTCTGATGTTACACTTGATCTGGGAGAAAGAGCTCAGCAGTGGGTTTGAGAAGAGCAGTGCTGAGGTCTGCTAGCATTCCATGCCAGAGGCCAGAGATGCCCGTGGCATGGAGTAAGGACCTGACAGAAAGGCAGTGCTGGCTCCTGGCCAGTGTGACAGATGATGTCTAGTCACTACAGCCCGCCCAGCAACTTCCTCTGGCTTCTGCTGTCCTCCAACTGAGCTGTCTTGGCTTCAGGTTTATCTTTGCCTGAAGTTTTTTTTATGGGGATGCCTTCTGAATTCCCCCAGCTGCTGGTAACTTCTGTGAAACTGCAACAGCACGAATGCCATGGTCCCCTTACCTGGAGCCTGAGCTCGACTGCAGGGACTGAATTTCATCTGTTTCCAAGCTCCCCGACAGCTTTAACCAGAACAATGTAGCATTGCCCGGGTGAAGAATGTGATTTACTTGCATATGTGTGGCATGTGAACACCAGGGCCAGAGGGCACCACTTGAGTCCTCTCCTTTCTCTTTCCCTTTTTTCCCCCCCGCCCTTTCCATTAGAGAGCCTGAGCCACTTGGTAGCACTTTTGTTTGGGGGTGAGGAAAAGAATGTGTGGGTTGACAAGAGGAGATGGGAGGGAGGTCTTTGGGAGCCAGGAGTCTGAAACTGGAAAAGCCAACAATCTAGGAAACCCTTGCAGATGAGTTTAAAATTAGATTGACCCTATGCTTTCATGTTGCTGAAATTTAACTCCTCTGGCCTTGAAGCTTTTGGTTTGACTCGAAGCAAGGGTTCCCAGGCTGTGGTCAGTGGAGGCCAGTGCCATCTGGGGCTCTCATATGGTTATGGGTCTGTATCAGAGATAGATGTACCTCCTGTCCACCTCCTTGTATTTATGAAAGGTTAGAGAAAATCAGTCTTGAGAAGCCAGGGAAGCCTCATGTATTTCTGCTGTCTTTGTATCAGCGTGTGGCTTGTGTCTGGAGCTTGTTCCCCTTCAAACTGGGATAGTGTTGTATGTAAAAGCTGATCAGAGCTTTTCCATTCTCAGGCTTGATTGTAACTGTTTCTCTTCTGTTCCTGTTTGCAGGTTGTGCAGCCTGACGTTAAAGAAACTGGTAGTCTTAAAGGAATTGGATAAGGAGCTTATTTCTGGGGTCATTGCTGTCAAAATGCAGGTAATTGCTGCTCAGTTCTAAGAATTATATTGTTTGATTAAAAATACTGGCAGGTGCCTAAACTGAGCTTTACCTCCACGTAAGGGTCTGTTGCATCAATAGACTTCTTCCCAAGTCCATCAGGGTGTTCTGGATCTGTGTAGACTCTTTCCTGACCCTTCTCCCACATTCCTACCTCATTTCACTGTTGCAAGCAGAGAATATTGCTCAGCATGAGCTTATCTGCATGTAAAACTGCTCTTCACAGGTCACATGTCACCTTTTCTTCCTGAGCTGGCACTAAATCCAAGCCTGGTTCTCTATTTAACAATCTGGGGCTGAACATCTTGGTAACTGGGTCTTGGTTTGGGGGGAGTCTGGGCCTGCCTCTGCTGGTGAGCAGCACTGCTGTGGAGTCGGTGGCCAAGCTTGACGGTGGATTTGTTGGATGCCTGTACAGGCTAATTGCTTTTCCTAAAATACAGCTGTCATCCGAGGTAAACAACCCACTTCACAGCAGATGTTTGTGCCATCTAATTAGGTGCCTCCATGTAGGTCACAGTGCCTGGGGGCGGGCTGGGAGGGAAGGGGGCTCAGTCTCACCGTGCGTCACAGCAGCGGCTCGGCTCCGCTCACGTGCTCCCATTAAAGTGCTTAACGAGGAAAAGCCTGGCAGACCTATAAGCAGAACATCAACCCTGCTGAAAAGCTGCTGCTTTTCAGATGAAGAGCTAGGCAAACCCCTGCAGAAAGATGGTTGTGTCAGAGCACACGAAGTCTAGTCTGGAAGGTGAGATCAGGAAGGAAGAACACATAGCTGAGGATTTAATTGGTATCTCTCATCTCAGAGTGGTCTAGCTGGGGTGAAAAGGTGTCCCTCTAAGTTGGAGGGGGTTCATGCATCCACAGCAGAGAGCAGAAAGGCAGGGAAATGCTTCACACACCTGGATTTGTGGGAAGCTCAGAAGAAGCCCTGCTGTGGGTTTCCAGGCTGTCAGATACTGCTTATCAAGGCTGAAAGCCTTCCATATGTTTGTACTCCTAGATGATGAATGCTTCACTCTAAGCACCTGGGGCTTGTCAGTGAATGATCTCTGGCACCCAGAGAATGCCAGTCTTGGGTTGAAGAATTCAGACGCTTTTATTAGAGCAAAACCTTCTTTTCCCATCCAGATTACTGCTGCTGACATTTTCTATAGGTGAAAGCTTGCCCCAGACCCACAGATCCAAAGGGAATTTTCAATCATGGGGGTTTTACATCCCATGTGTTGTGATCTGCATTGCTGCAGTGCTCAGACACTGGAACCTGAGCAGTCCTCTCTACACCAGGCCCTGCTGTTAAAAATCCCTTCAGAGCTTGCAGGTTACAATGCTGATACTGCTGACAGGCTTTTTCAGGGATGCTTTATTTGCCAGCACTGGGGCTTCTGACATGGCTATTGTTTGAGGCTGGTGCTACTGGATCATCAAATACATGATCTCTGTCAAATGACTGCCTTTGTGTGGAGAATTGCACGCGAGTTGTCAGACACCAGAGCCCTTCCAGAGGGGATGACTGAATTCAGACCTAATGAGAGCATCTTACCTGCATTCCCTACGTCTTCTTGCAGCCTCCAGAGCAGGGATGTTCAGAGTTGTCAGCTGCATTTCCTGAGCCGTTGCTCTGTTTATCAGCTGCAGTCTTTAAAAAGCAACTATATTTGGCCTTTTATTAGGTTTTGGTTGTGTAACCAGTAAGGCGAGATTGCTGCTATTGGGAGCTTTGCCCAAATGGAGCAGCTGCTGCTGTTGCCAGCAGCCAGGCTGGCCGTGCTTCACTTGCACATGTGCTGCTGGTCCTGGGGGCAGCCCCTGGGTGCCTGACTCTGCTCTGCTGTCTGCTGTCAGGTCTGCTGGAGCTCAGGTGCTTGCAGAGAGGAGCTGGTGTTGCTGTGGCACTGCTGCAGATCACAGCTTTGGCTCTGGCTGCCTGAGCCCTGCCTTTGAGGAGGAGGGCACGTGAACGAGGCTCTGCTGCTGGCTCCTCTCGTCATGCTCTCCGAGGCTGATAGGGGCAGACCACATTTTGCCTTGGATGTAGCTTGGAGGTGTTTACCACCACCCCCAGTCTCTGATTTCCCAGATGCTGCTTTTTTGAGAGCTCCAGTTCTGTGCTTCTGAGAGATCAGCCCATCTGGACAAAGCCAGATATGCAGCTTCAGCAGAAGATTGAGCCAGAGGCCTCTGAAACTTGCCACGGTGTTTGAACAATGCAGAAGGGTTTGCTAGGCAGCAGCCTGTCATGTTTCCCGGATAGTTTTCCTTCAAACATTCCCTGAAATGGAATGCTCACACAGTAAATAGCCTGGTTAACTCTGTTAGCATAAGGCAGCCCACACACGGGGTTGGTTTGGAGTTGCCCTGTGATACGTTAAATCTCCAGACTCCACCGAGATGCTTAGTGAAATTTTTCTTAAGTATGCCTAGCTACTGGCAATTGTTTAAACAGGTTAAAGTCCTCATTTTCCCCAGGGAGGGGTATGTGCACAAAAAGAAAAGCCCAGTCTGTCATGGCTAATGATGGAGATTTAAGCATGATGCTGCAGCCTCCAGACCCAGGAGACTTAGAGCCTTGCACCTATTGGCTGAAGTGAAAATAGGAGACTTCAACTCCAGGGGTGGGGGTTGACTCACAGCTTTTCAGTGCTGGGGTTTGGCAGAACAAAAGCTGCATTGTTGCAGTTAGGGACAGTAAATATGCCCAAATCTTTATTAGTCAAATATCTCCCTTTCATCTCATTAATATTTCACAGAAGTACAAGGTCATACCCATCCATTCACTGCTCTGTGGTAGTCCCTGACAACATTTCCTGGTGTGCAGTGAGTAGGGCTGAGATGGGATCTGAGAGGTGGGAATTCACCCGGTGCTGGACTTTGTTTCCTGCAGGGCTCCAAGCGCATCCTGCGGTCTCATGAGATCGTGTTGCCCCCGAGTGGACACGTGGAGACAGAGCTGGCACTGACCTTCTCGCTGCAGGTAGGCTGGGACCTGGCTGCCTGCTGGGCTTCCTTGGCACACCTTCTTCTCCCCCGTGGTTATTTGCAGGGAGCAGGGCTGCGTGGTGGCTCCAGAGTGAGGATCCTCATGAGCAGCAGCATAGCTTCTCCAAATGGCCTCTGGGCGCTTGGGATGCTGGTTCTCAGTGCTCCTTCCCTGGTGCATCCTGGAGCATGAAGGCTTTGCAGTCTGTCCTCTTGAAATCCTGGCTGTGACAAGAGCTGAGGCAGGGCAAACTGGCTCTCTTCTGCCTTTTGCTGCCTTCTTTGTGAAAAGGCAGTGGATGATGGAAGCCCTGGGGATGGTGTGAAGTATCAGACTGACAGGAGGCAGTAGTAAGAATAAGTCAGTCTCTGGTTGGGAATTACTTCTGGCTTTGGAGTCACAGGAAAAGCTGTGAATTGGAACAATAACATTTTTTGGTTCCTCTTTTCTTCAAAGCCTGCTGCCCTGGTGCTACCTCTTGAGCAGGGAAATAAGGTAAATAAGGACTGGCTTGCTGAAAGTGAGAGAGAGGGTCGTACACGCATAGAGCAGAGCCAGGCAGATCTCAGGAGCATTCATACCTGGATTATCTTTGTTTTGTCACTGTTGGTTAGATCTTGACTTCAGGACTTTGATTTAGTAAGGAGAAAGGCTCAGGTGCTGATGAGAAGCTGGTTGTTACTCAGACCTAAGCAGAGCTGAAGCAAGTAAGGTTTCAGTGCAGACAGATGATAACCCTGCAGCTTCCCAAGCAGATAGCTGGATTAATTGCAGCATTGCATCCCCTCTTTTTGTGAACAGGAATAACCAAGCTGCATGCCAGGAATATCTGCACCTGGATCCTGTGGCTGCAGCTTTCCCATGGTTAAGAGCAAAGCTGTAAGACAAGCCAGGTCTCCCTCTGCCAGTCCTGTGTCAGCAAGGAGCAGGTCTGCAGATCTTTTTGGAATTAATTTGGACTATGGTGTTTTGGGTTTTTTCACTGGGGCTCAGAGCAATGCTGCAGTAGGATGCGGAGCACTGCCTTCAACTCAGTTTCCCCTGACGGGGCTGGGAATTGAGCCAGACCAGGGGAGAGGAGTGTCTGTGATGCTGAGCCTTCAGCAGAGGTGAGGGAGAATTCAGACGAGATGTGCTGCTGGTCTCTGACTGCTTGGAGAGTTGGTGGTCTTGGATGCAGTAAGGCTTGGGAAGCATTCTGGAAACGGCACAGCTGGATTTTTATGGCAACTTTTACTGCTGCTTAATTGGACAATGGCTGAAAGCTACTTCTAGCTAACAACTGTAGCTTAATTCAGCTACAGTCTGAATTTAATGCCTGGGATGTATTTGAGAGTGGTGATGGGCCACAAAGTAAAAGCATGTGGGTGTCACAGAGCAAGATTTTGTTGCCTTGCAGCAGCGAGGATCTCCCTATTGCTCTGCCAGCTCTCGGCACCATGTGCCTGGCTTTGTGCTGCCTGCCTGCAGCTGCTGCCCCCTGTACCTTCAGACACTGCTCAGTTCCTTCTCCTCATTCTTGTCCTTAGCACAGAGTCAGAACTGAGCTGGGGGTGTTCTGCTGGCTCGTACCACAGGATTTAGGGTAAATTTGGGAAGAAACCACCGAATGGAGTCCCTCTAGAAAGCAAACCCAAATGGCCCTTCCCTCAGCTGGTTCAGAAAAAAATTTCTTTGGAGAAAAGTGGAAAAAACTATTTAACAAGCAAAGTATCCACAAGCATAAAACAAAAGAATGAATAATACTAGACAATAAAACTTCTTACTCTTTGATTCGATGGTGATTTCAGTGTTGTGTGCAATGTCGTGTGCTCTGCTGAGTGAGGCTGGGGTTCGTGGTGTGCCCAGTCCTGCTTCTCCTCCTAGCTAGGGCTAAAGCTGAACCAGCAGTAGCCCTGGCTTGTGAGCTGCCACAACCCTTCCTGCTGGAATGTCTGCTTGTGCTGACCCACACAGAACCCAGGGGAATTCCCCAGGTATTCCAAGTACAACATCACAGCTCTCTGGCATTAATTAACAGCTCTGCACTTAATTCCTGTCTTTAATTTAATAAGTCTTTCCAGATGGGAGAGATTACATCATTGAGGTTTCAGAAAAAGTCTTACCCTGACTCTCACTGTTCTGGAGTGTGTGTGCTTTCCTCACCCCTCAGAGGTGCCTTGAGGTGTTTGGTGCTCCCTCTAAAAGCTTTCAAATGTTTTGAGCCAAACTGTTTTCCTCTCCAATCTCTGTCATGGACTGACAATCACTGAAAAGTTTGTGTTGAAGCAATTCTGTTGAGTTGACAAGTCATGGCTGGTGTTAAAAAAGCTGGACTGTGCTATGCAAACAGCTCATCTTTTCTTCTGGTGGGCTTTGCTTTTAATGGAGGAGCTGAAGCTGAGTGGCCTGAGTCTCTCTGTTCCTTTCTTTTACCACCTCTCTGAATGCTCATCAAAGGTGGCCAGGCAGTACACCTGAGAAAAACAGAAACCTGTACATGTATGGGCTTGAGCTATTCAGTTTAATCCCAGAAAACCAGACAAAAATTGAGCTGGACTGCGACCAAGGGTGGCTTGAGCCTTCAGTTCTAGGTTTACTTAAGCAACCTTGGTGTGGCTCAAATGCTTTGAACTGAGAGCAAGGAGTCCCTCTTCCCTGCTGCCCTTCCCCAGAAGCAAGGAAAGGCTAAATTTGAATGTGAAAAGTGCCTCTGGCTTTTTGAGCCTCTTCTCTCTAATAAATTTTCTTACATCCTCCTTTAGGCATGCTGCTCCTCTGTAGAGTCACAGGCCTGTGCTTTGAGGCTCTCTTTTAGTTACATGGACTGTTGGTCCTCTCTTCTGCAATGCCTCTACCTTGGGTAGTGAGCAGTAGATCTTGCAGTCAGCTAATTAGTATTCTTCTTGTTTGGATGGCTACTGCTCCCAGCTCCCTGCAGAGCAGTCAGGCTTGTTCTGGACTGCAAATTAATATCTCAGGGGTTTCTGGTGGTGTTTGCTGTTTGATTTTTATCAAGTGTTTTGATGGGCCGGAAGTTAATTTTCATAATGTCCCAAGGCGAAAAAAAAATACAGTAGTTCTTCCCTGCAAGAGAAGCATCCTTGACTTGGGATTGTCCTCTTTGAGATCCCAGCAATTAGATTCTCCTGTCTGCTGGTTATTTAGTACTGTTTGTGTTGTATATTTGGAGCACATGGCCCAGTCTCTTCTTGGAATGAGAACTGGTCAAGTTACTGCTTTATCTTTTTTTGAATACTCTTCTTCCTTCTCCCTCATGATTATCATCATGATTAGCCCTACTAGTCTCTGCTTGACTTCACAGCTTTCTCTTCCTGGGGACCTTCTGGAGGAAGTGTATAAACAAATGTATTTTCTTTTGTGGATCGTGTCTTGGGAGGATTTATGTCTTTGCAACACAACCTGGCAGTAGGGCAAGTTTTCTTTCTTGACTTAATTAATTAAAATACAACCAGTTGAGAAGTGTCCTTGTGCTGGAGGGAAGGCAGTGTCCTGCCAAGAGTGGGGGAGTCTGTGGCTGCCACTGCCCACTGTTGGTGCAGGGCAGCACCTCGGGCTCCAGATCTGGGCATCCTCTCTTCAGCTGTTGGGGAAGGTGTCTCCTGGAGGCTGCTCATCTCCCTGGGACCAGCCCTTCCCAAAGTGGGCAGCTGCTCTGTGTGCCCAGGGTCTGTTTCTGGAGCACCTGGTAGAGCTGAAGCCTTCCACGGGATAATGGAGAGTTTCTCACTGCGAGTGAGCTGTAGGCACTTGGGAAAGCCCTGGGGTGGTTGTTCCTGAGGAATGGAGATTATCCCTGAAGCTTGGGAGATACTGCCAAGAGACAAAATGAGCTTTTCTCACTGTTTCCCACCTCAGTACCCTCACTTCTTGAAGAGAGAAGGCAACAAGCTCCAGATCATGCTGCAGCGGCGGAAGCGGTACAAGAACAGAACCATTTTAGGCTACAAGACCCTGGCTGTGGGGTGCATCAACATGGCTGAGGTGAGCTGCTCCTCACACGGTCTGTTCACACGTGTGCACGTCCTGCCTTCTCTCCAAACCCATTGTTGTCACCGCTTCCCTCGTTGAGAAGTACCTGGCAGGATTTCAAATGACTCTCTTGGTAGGTGTAGTCAGTATTTACAGGGCAATATTTTAATCAGATTTTGTTACTGAGTAATAAGATAGAACTTTTTCTGCCTCATGTCTTAATGGCTAAAGCTTTCACAAGGATAGCTTATGATCTTCTGAGAGTTTTATTATTGTTTTGTGGCTTTAGTAGAGTTAGGGGGTCTGGAGTCACTTGGGCAAGCCTTCCAACCCTGAGAAGTGGTAAAGTTAAAGCAAGATTTGCAGTACTTCTCAGTGTCACAATATGAGAGTTCAGGATTAAGTAATTTATCTCATTTTGCTTGAAAAACCCTTGGCCATTGTTATTTAATGGCTGTTGGTAATTTGGGTGGAGCTCTATTCATGAGAAGTAAGTGATAAAATTAATTCTGGAGTCAAGTATGGATAAATTATTCACAAAGGCTTTCTGAATGGCCTAGCTCCATGGTTTATTTCATGCCCTGTTTAATCTCTGCTGTTTCAGTGTCTGAGTGTTTAGAAATGGGCTTAGCAGTAGCAAGTTCAGTTGAACACTAATATTTTTCATCAGACTACCTTCTGTCAACAAATGACTTTTATCAAAATAAACTAGCGTTATGCTATGGTGAGTTACTACTATATTAAATAATTCACTCTGAAGACTGCTTCTCTTGTGTGAGTGCAGCTTCCCTCAGTCTTGCAGTGAATGGTGAGCTCCTTATTTGAATTGGCCAAATGCTTGGTGTTGCAGCTAACATTTTTCCTGTACTGTTTGATTTGTTGGACAGCTAGAAAGTAAATAGTGCTGTAAGGCAGAAAACATGTGGGCCCATTAATTAGAGTCATCAGTGAGCTTCTATGTGTTGGGCATTTGCTGCTGCTACATGTGGTTTTTCTTAATGTCTGTTTGTAGTGTCAGCTGACTGGGGTTAGAAGGTCAAAAATGTTCAAAGGTTCACCATGTTAGGAAGTAGTTGCTCTCCAGCTCATCTGGAATATTTATGAAATTGAAGTCTTCAGGAAAACAGATTTTACAAGCCCCCCTGCCTCCCCTCCCTTCCCCTTTGGAGTTTATGGGATGATGACCCCTAAACTCCACTGACTCACTTATTAAAGGAAAAAAATAAAAAAAAGTTCTCTTAGCTGTTGAAACAAAGCAGTGAATTGGAGTTGAGAGCAAGTTGGAGTTTCAGAGCAGGGGAGCATATGTTCCTCATCAGCTCAGGTCTGTGAGGAGCTGGCAGAGCAGCCTGGCTTGTGTTGGAGGGCTGATATGCAGGTGAGGGAATGTGCTCACTCACTCTGCTGGTGCAGGAGCAGAATCCAAGATTCTGGGGAGGAACCTCGGAGCTGGGAGTGGCAAAGGAAGGAGAAACCTGTGCCAAGATGTCCCTCTGCCTCCACCACTGGCTTGTTTTTCATGACCTGCTGCTTCATTGTCCCAGGGTGGTGGCCAATTGCTCTGAGATATTCATGTGTCAGCTCTCTAGAGCAAGGATATTTTGCTTTAGGAAGAACTTTACCTCTGTACCTCATCCAGAATTTTTTCTTTTACCCATTCTTTCGCTGAGTCTTAAGACAAAATTGAGTTTCTCAATTAGATGTTCAGAAGGTGGGTAACTTGATAATTCAAACCAGTGCTGTCCTGGGGAAGCAAATACATAGTAATGAGGTAGTCAGGTACTTTGCTTCAAGGATGAGCTAATCAGCTGTTAAGGTCAGAATGTTGTTTGCTTCCTTCCATCACTTTCATTAGTAGTCAGATAAAATCTCCACTAGCCTTGTGTATTGCCTGCAAGTGGCTCCTGTGGTTACAAGGTCTTGGAAACAGTGGAGTAACTCCATTAACATAAATAACTCTTGTAGTATGCAAATGATCCAGGTTTAAATAGATTTAAATGCAGATCTGTCCTGCTTAATTTCTGTCCCAGGTCATGCAGCACCCTACAGAAGGTGGCCAGGTTCTGAGCCTTTTCAGCAACATCAAGGAGGCTCCAGTGAAGGTGGCAGAAATCTGGATCTTCTCCTTGTCAAGTCAGCCAATCGACCATGAGGACAGCACTATGCAGGCCAGCCAGAAAATCAAGTCTACAGGTAAGAGTCCATCCCCATTCTCTGAGGAGCAATGTGTTCCTGAACCAGCAGCAGTTAAACCCCACCTGGGCTTGGATGCCAAGACAAATGAGGACTGGTTTGCACAAGTTGCTGTGACTATAAGTGATCGGTGCAAGGAAAACCCACTTTGCAGAAGTGTTGCTGTGTAAGTGACAGGAGTGGGGCACTGAATTGTCAGAGCTTCTCCTGCATGCAGCACCACACCTGAGCCATCCAGCAAGGGTTGGCTGTGTCCTCACCAGTGCTCTCCCAGCATTACTGGTGGATGTTTTGAGAGCCAGTATCTTCTCACCTGGCTATCAGTGTTGTTTGCAGGAGATTCACATTTAAGCTACTCTAGCATTTTTTCCCTTTGAGTATTCTACAGTAAATTTCATTAACTTTAGATGAGACCTGCAACACGTTTTGCTGAGGATGATGGTCTGGAGTGTAAGTCCATGATGTTGTGCACTGTGTGGTGAAGTCACTGGGTTCAGACTTGTGATGATGTTTTTGTGTGGTACCAGCCCCCAGCTGCAAGGGTGACCTACTGAAGGTAGTGCAGGTGTTTGTGTGTTGTTGCCTGGGGCCGGGCAGCTCACCTCAAGGGTCATTTCCATAGAGGTTTTAGGCTCTGTCATGTTTTACTTGCCCCTTTAACTCAGTTATGCCCATGTTAGGGGGAAAAGTAATTTCCCTTGTGGAGAAACCTCTTTGCTTGTTGCTGTCTACCAGGTGATTGGTTCTTTCCAGAGTAAAAGGAGGGAGAAGTCTTATCTCTGTCCTGGACCTGCCTTCTTACTGGGTGTGTTTCTCCTTATTCCTTTCCTCCAGCCAATTCCCATCTCACTGGTTCTGGCAAGGATAGATGCCTGCCAGTTTATCTTCTCCTTGTGTGCCTCCTTTCTTGATTTGTGACTTAGCTGGCCCTTTCTGCTCCTGAGATGAGACTGTGCCCTCACCAGAAGGAGTTTCACAGGATCTCTCCCCTCTTTCCTTCCCTTTCAGACAACTATTCCGAGGAGGAGTACGAGAGCTTCTCTTCTGAGCAGGAGGCCAGTGATGATGCCGTACAGGGCCAGGTACTGTTCAGGGCATGGCTTCTCCCTGTGAGGGCTCAGTGCAGCATGTGCACTCCCAGCTCCTGCTTGGAACTGAAAGCCTGTTTCTGTACCCAAACCAGTGCTAGACTGTTACTGAGTGTTTAGCTGCAGTGCAGGAGGCCTGCACAGTAACCTGTTTCTTCTGCCATGCTGTGATTTATCTGTTCATGTGTTTGGGCTTGAGCTCCCTAGAAAAACATTGGCATCCTTGTGCTTCTCTGCTTAATGGTCTGGACATCATTTGATTGCTTCTGTAATGCTCATTGGATTCAAAGGCCCAACTGGATCCCCAGCTGTAATTAAAGGGCCAGTGGGGTCTGGGGCAGGCTTTAGTCTTTAATACCTTTTGAACAGTAGGTCCTTATGGATAATCCCCTGGCTAGATGTGAGATGCTTTTGAATTTGAGTCTTACTTGCCTTCAGACTCTGGCATCACCTGCCCTTCACCTGTCAGAGGGTGACACTGAGAGAGGGACCCACCGAAATGTGGGTCTATCCTTGTTCCTTGATTGTAGAACTAGGGCTGTTTTGCTTCTCCAAGCTGTTATTCTGTCCCTGCAGACCTGTCTCACTTCCTTTTCCCTCTGCCATCATAACTGCAATTAAGGCAGGTGCTGGATGCCTGGAAGACAGAGCAGCAGGTTCACCTTCCCAGAGGGAACAGTTTTAGCATTTGGGTGCTCATGTGTCACAGGATCATGCTGGTAACACGGGAATCCTCTTTCTGTTCAGGATTTGGATGATGATGAGTACGAGATGGGGAAGCCCAAGAAGCAGCGGAGATCGATAGTAAGAACGACGTCCATAACCAGGGTCGGTGGAAATCAGTTTTACTAACACTGATGGGGTTTGGCCAGCATGTGCAGTGCATGTGGCTGGTGGGGATCAAGACACGCTGCTGGCCCAGCATGCCACTTGGAGGCATGGTCACAGCATGTGAATTGCTATAAAAAGCAGCCAGTTTGGGCAGTGGGACCATGCAAAGTGTGTGCATGTCTGGAGTGTCCTTTGGCTACAAGGTTAAGAAGCTCCAAAATTCGTGCAAGTGTATGAAATTCCACCCTCAGGAAGAAGCCAGTACAGGATCCATGCTCATGTAAGTCCTAGAAGCAGCTCTGAGTGAAGAAAAGCTCTCCTGTTGGTGAGGCCAGCAGGAAGTTCTCAAAATCAAGTGGCTTAGTCAGGGGTTGGAGCTTGATGCATAAACTTCAGGTGGTGCATGTGATGCTGAGGCAAAGGAAGTAGCTGGATATTTTATATATATCTATAAAAGCTTTAGAAAGATGCATGTGGCTGTCCACCCTCCCACACAAGCATGAGTATGCCTGCAAAGCTGCACTTGTGTGGAGCAGGGTCTTGTGCTTCTCCACACCATGGTCAAAGGCTGTTCCTGAAATCCATCATGTTTTGATGAGGTCTGAAATAAACCCTGTTTTGACCTGAATCTGTCACTACAAAGATCCTTTCTATGAGACCAGGAGGGTGCTAGTTCATGTCCTTAGTGTCTGTACTGTTTTGAAGCGTCAGTGACCAGCCAGGACAAAATTCACCACTTGGTTTTTAAGGAAGGAACTCATAATAAGAATACCTTTCTAGCTCTGACTTTTGAACTGATGCTGATTCTCCAGCTGGTGCAAAACTGGCTTTGGTGATGCCAGCTAAGTTACCATCAGCCCAGCTCCAAACCAGATCTCCTTTCTGTGAAACGGTTCAGACCAGCAGACAGCTCTTGCCATGTCACCTTAGCTGCTGCATGCTGAGTGTCCCCCCCTCTATGGGCTGCTGAACTGGTCCCAGGTGTTGTCATGGATGGTTTTGCTTGGTATGCTGAGCCAGAGGAGAACTTCCACTACAGTGAGAGCATCTCAGCCTCAGGGATGCGCTGGGGACAGAAACAGGGCTGCCTTGGGAGAGTGTGGTGGGTTTATTTCATCTGAGTTTCAGCTGTCTGGAAGGTGGCTGCAGATGCAGGATGGGAGTTCAGAGGTAAAGGGTGCAGCCTGGGCTCTGTGTGGAGTGCCTGAGGCCAGAGTTGGGAGTAGGCAGTTGGACTTGTAGGAGCTCAGGAGAGTCAGCAAATGGGCAACTTTCTTTGCCTCAGAGTGGCCTGGTGCCAGCCACTCCCTTCTCCCTTTTTCTCCTGACACAAGGATGCCACGTCAAATGTACCAGCACTTAGACCTGGTCTCTTCTTGAGAATGTGCACATCAGGTTTGTGATGGGCAGAGAAGGGCTGGGCAGCTCCTGGCAAACCTCAGCTGTTGGATCCTGCCAAAGGGGGAGCACCTGGGGGTGAGCAAGCACAAAGGAAGGGCAGCAGTTTTCCTTGTGTTGTTTTGGCCTTGGTTCCTGCTGTGTCCAGGGTCTGGGAGGATGACTCGAGAAGCCTTTGTGTGATGGGGCAAGTGCTGAGGATAAGTGCCACAGCTTGTCACCAGTGCTGCTGGTAGAATAAATCAACCTGCTGTGCAAATTCCCAAATTCCTGCAAAAAAACCCCGTGCTTTGGTGGTAAAAATCATATCTGTTCTTGGGGTCTGTGTTGTCTCATCCTTGTTAAGAATCAAACAAGTTGGCTGTCAGGTGTTTTCCAGGAATACATCAAAAAGGGCACAAGGAAGTGATCAGGCAGATAAAAATTGTTACCCACTGTGTGTCCAGCCAAAAGTGGAGAGTCATCTTTCAGGTTTGCAGTGCTCCTTGGAGTGGGACCTACCAGTTGGCGGCAGTGAAATTATCACAGATGTGGAACAGCTGATTTCAGTGCAAGGACAGCAGAGAGGTGGTCTGTGGTGCCAGGCGTTGTTTGGTTTTAAACAGCAGTGTAGCACCAGTGTCAGATGTGTCTGGCTTCTTGCAGGTTGGGAGAAAACAACTCACTTAATGCTTTACTTATGTAAAAGTGTCTTTAACTTGCAGCAACAAAACTTCAAGCAGAAGGTTGTGGCATTGCTGAAGAGGTTTAAAGTGTCTGATGAGGTGAGTAATTCCTCCTGTAAAACTTCCTGCCTTGTGTGCTGCCCTCTGCTTGGTGCATCTTGCTTTAGTCTTCAGGATCACTCCCCTGTTTCCTCCTGTTCCCTTCATTTTGTTTTCAAGTCCACAGTGGATGTGACCTTTCCTTACACCCTGGCTTTGCAGGGAGGCTTGAGGTCCAACTTCTAAATGTCAGCAAACATTTTCAGGATGAAGTTTTATCAAAAGCAGATTTTGGCAGCCATGTGCATATCCATTAGTTTTGCGGATTGCTTTCAAATTATCTCTGACCTGTTCAGAGGCAAATAGTCCAAATGCTTTATACTGCTTGTGAAGTTAAAGCCCAGCCTATTTGATCATCTTCCTAGAACAGCCAGGCAAGACATGAAAAACTTGGATAGGGAGCTCAATCCACAGGAGTCAGCTGCTTGGTCAGAGCTGAAAAGGATGAAGCAGATCCAAGAAACCTGTGTCACGTTAAGCATCTAATCCAAAACCAGTTAGCATCTCCTTTGGCTGCACGGCTGTGTACTGGTTCTGTGGCTTGTGGGAAGGAGTGAGTTACTCCTTGTGCTTCCTTACTCTTCCAGGCAGTCCTGCTGGCTTTGCTGTTCTTCCCAAGTTAGCTCGGCAGAGTTAGCACCCACAGCTGAGAGCTCAGGCTGCTTTTTTCTGGAGCTGCCATCCAAAAAGCAAGCTCTGTACTGGGCACAGCCCCTGCCTGCTCCGGGGTTTGTGTAAAGCAAGTTCAGCGTGAGGTGTTGGTTTTTCTTGCCTCCTCCAGGTCTCAGGCGCCTCCTGTGGACATTTTTGGGTATCAGATCAGGAGGTGTCTGGGCAGCTTTCTCAGTAAAATCCAAGACAGGCTGCACTGTTGGGGATACTGGGATTTTGTGCTGGTTCTAGGAAAATGGAGATTCCTTTGAAGCCTTTTTAAAGCCTTTAGAATAGGGTTGAATAATGGACATAACCAATGGTTAAGTAGTCCAACATGTAACTCCTTCTTGACCATTGACAAGCTTGATCCAAGACAAGCATTTCTCATGTACTTAATGTTCCTTGAATGTAATAGATACTCCTAGCACCAGGAGCAGAGTCTTATTCCCAGGACTGTTGTTCTGCAAGTGTGTGGTGTGGGATGAGTCTGGCTCCTAGCAAAGCTGGTGATACCTGTTTCTGTCCTGTGTAGGTTCTGGATTCAGAGCAGGACCCAGCAGAACATGTTCCAGAGGTGGAGGAGGATTTGGACCTTCTGTATGACACACTAGACATAGAGAATCCCAGTGACAGCGGGCCAGAAATGGAGGATGATGACAGTGTCTTGAGCACTCCAAAGCCAAAGTTAAAGTAAGTGTGAGGCAGCTTATGCTGGCCCAGAGAGACACAATGTACAGTGTCAGATGTTGGTTTTATTCCCACCCTTCCATGCCCTTTTTCACCTCTTGACATGGTGGTGTTAGAATGGGAATGAGAGCTTGTGACCTAGAGGCAGTGTGTGTGAGATCTGACTACTCTTCAGTCTCAGTTCTTCCTTGTACCCTTTGCAGATATGCTGCTGCCCTGCCACCTGGGCACAGGGAAGGAGTTGGTGGCAGGCAGACGATTGAACTGGACACAATGTTTTGAAGAGTTAGTAGAAATAGGAAGGAAATGTATGCTGAGGTGGGGATGAACAAGGAACACTGTCTTTTTGGAAAGACCTTTCTTGTAATAACACCCTGTGTGGAAAGAGAGTCTTTGCAGGGATTAAGGAAGTAGAGCTGCAGGAAATAAATGAATTCCTCAGGGCCCAAAGGCATTGAGTGGAGCACAGGTGGATGTGCTGTTCTTAAAGAGCTCCTGTGGGTCAATCCCAGCACGACGGGGCTGAGCTGGGGGTTGCTGGCTCGGGGTCAGCAGCAGATGCAGAGCCCTGAGCTGACAGAGCTGTCACATCTCTGCTCAGTAAAGCCTGAAGAGGTGAGAGTGAGCTGCACTCGTGCTTCTCACTGGGGTGTGGTTGCATGCTCAGGCCCTCAGTGTGTGATGGCTCTGAAACAAAGAGCTGTGGCACTGACCACTGCAGCTGGTCAGCACAGCAGCTGATAAATCTGCTAATTACTGGATGTCATTATATCCTCATTAATGTTGAATAACCTCATTGGGCTAAGAATAGATTTGAGTCTGGAGAGACCTGTTCCCTGTCAGTGAGCCAGAAGGATAGACTGGGACAGCAGTGGAAATGGTGGGGCTGGGGGCATGTAAAGGTGTTTGGTGCTTAACCCAAGATACCAACCAGTTGCTAGGGCCTCCCTTGAGGGGATTTGAAGGCAGATGTGTTGTAAGCAGCTGCTTTGAAACAAGCCAAAATGTTCTACTTTGCATACTGAGAGTTCATATCCTGTTCCCTGAAGCTGAGGAGCAAACTGTGCTGGGATATGTGATTGCTGGAGTAATGCTGGAATAAGAACTTAAAGTGTGTGGTCCTGGGGAGACCCTCTGTAGTTTCCTAGGTCCAGTTTTTGTCTTCTTATCTTGAAGAGGATGTGATAAATGTTGATGGCTTGGAGGCAGGTTTTACCCACGACAGCAAAGAAATTAGTTCCTTACATTGTAATTGAGTCTTACAGCCTGATGTGATGAGCTGTCTTTTGGGTGGAAGCACGATCTGACTGTGTGTGGTACCTTATCTTACTGAGCAAATGTGTAATTGGAGCCTAGGGCTGGCAGCCAAATCCAGATGCAGGCTGGAAATAAAATGCATATTAGCCCAAGAATCACATACCCAGGAGCAGGGTGTTGAGGTGGGGGGGGAAGCATTAATTTTGCTTGCTGTATGTCAGTCAAAAGCTAGATTCAGAGATGCCTGGACTTTCTGGCTTCTCTTACTGTCCTGGACACCTTCCTGTCCTTTCAGAGGTTGCCTATTTTACTGGAACCATTGGGGAGCAGTAAGATCTTCTGGGAACTGTCATGTTGCTTTGCTGTGAGTGTGATGGACTTGCCCTGTCAGTGTTTTTGCTAATAAGAAATGGGTTTTGCTTTCCTTATTCAGACCCTACTTTGAAGGACTGTCACACTCCAGCTCTCAGACAGAAATTGGTAGCATCCACAGCATCAGGAGCCAGAGAGAGCCACCAAGTCCTGTAAGTCACATTTCAAGTGTTGCCTATTTGCACTGTCTCTAACTGCATGTGTAAATCAAAGCACACTCTCTGACTGTTTCCAAAGATTTGGATGCAGAGATGCAAATTTTCTGCCAAAAAAACCCATTTGGATTTTTTGGGGATTGGGGATGTTTTTCTGGCCAGTTTGGAGTTTTTGTTTAGTTTTCTTTTTTAATGCAAATATTGTATTAACTCAAAGGATGCATCTTTGTGCTATGTAATGAATACTCTGATGGTGTGAATAGCTTCAGATTCCCATGTGCCTGAAATGGCTGCTAGGATGGGAGATGTTGCCTGGGAGTTTTAGGGACTTCCTAGCACTCCATGGAGGAAGCTTTTCTTTGCTGTTGTTGGGATACTTTTCCTGGTGGCTGACAGTGAAGGGCTGGGGGCAGTTCAGCAGCTTTTCCATTCCCTCTTGAATGGCTATAAAGTGTCAGTCCCATCCCAGGGCAGTTCCTTGCCTCTCCTGTGCGTTGTGCATCAGCTCTGCCACATCCCACAATGTGTGCAGTCCTGGTGTGAGCAGGGAGCACTGCTGGCCATGCTGCAGAGATGTTCAAATGGAGAAGCTTCTCTTCTGAACAGCCTGACCCAGAGAGTGTGGCTGGAAACTGCTGGTGCTAAACCTCCTGAGGATTTTTCTTCTCTCAAGCAGGTAGAAGTGCCTGAAAAGACAAAGAGTCTTGGAACCAAACATGCAGGCGACAGTGTTTCTGACACTGTCCCTTATGTAAGTTGAAAATGCACGTGTTGACCTTCCTCCTGTCAGTTTGGGTGTCAGCTGTGGGCTGCATTCTGTGGGGTGCATGTGTTTCCATATAGCTGCACATGCAGCACAACTTCCACGGGTAATAACAGCTGCAGTGAAGATATCACTGAACTCTCCTCCTGACATCAGTTTGGAGGTTCTTGTCTTTCAGCCTTTTGCAGGTGAAATGCTCTTTTTGACCTTTTGTTCAAACAGCCTGGGGAAGGCTGGCCCAAAGTTTGCTCCTCAGCACATAGAGGATGCTCAAGATCGTTCCATTTTATAGACAAAAGTGTTACTTTAAGCTGAATTGTCAGAAATCAAGCTGGTCCTGGAGTAGAAATCCCAAAGCTCAAGTTGCTTTGCTGGGAACATGGGATGTGTAACATTTCTCTCATGTCTTTCTCTCTTAGCTAGTTCCTTTGGGTAAGATGGATTAATCTGCATTACTTGAGGAGGCACATCCCTGGCTTTGAGCTGTGAGAGTGCCTGCTCCAAAGAGCATCTCTGAACACCTTTCCTACTTCCAGCTCCCTTGGGAGGCAGAGCTGGGAATGAGTAGCCTCAGACAGCCACTGCTGGTTTCTCCCTTTTGGCAGTCAGGAGGATGTCTGGAAGAAGCAGACACACAGTGCCCCAGTCTGCACTAAGCCCCAAGGCACGACAGAGGGTTGGGTTTGTTCTTGGTAACTCAGTCCCCTGTGTTTTTGCAGGAGTCTAACCAGCAAGCTGAGGTGCAGGAGGCTGAACTCCCCACTCCAGATGTGTTTGTGGAGAAGCTTCCACCCAGCGGGAAGATCACAAAGACAGAGTCCCTCATCATCCCATCCACCAGGTACAGGAGAACAGCACTGTGACTGCTGCAGGGCTGCTCAGGAGCTCATGGGCAGCGTGCTAGGATTTGGCCAGGGTGGCCTTAAGGCACTAAACTGCAAGGAAACCTCCTTGAGTTGGGGCACTTAAGCGATGGGCTGGGAGCACTTGATAAATGAATGCCCAGAGGCATTCTGTGCTGCTTTGGGGTTCGTGGCTGCAGTTTGCCTGCCTAGATCCAGCACACAGTAAGTGCTGCTGTAGCAGTAGCAGAGAGGTGGTGTGGGTGTTAGCATGGGCTGTGGAAGTCCTCCTGGGAATGTGCTGAGCTGCACGCCGTGCACTGTCAGGAGCAGAATCAGATCTACCTGCAGGGCTCCTGCTGGCATCACTGAGGGTGCCAGCCTGGCTGATGGGGGTCTGGGGGCTGTGTCTCACTCAGAGCTGTGCCAGCAGGTCTGAAGGGAAGCAGACGGGGCGCCGGGGGAGGAGCACGTCCCTGAAGGAGAGGCAGCCGGTGAGGCCGCAGAACGAGCGAGCCAACAGCCTGGACAACGAGCGCTCCCCGGACACCCGACACCACCTGCAGGTGTGGATGGCCCTGCTGCCTCCCCAGCCACTCCCAGCTTCCTCCACTGCCTCCTCTTCCTTCTGCTTCAAGCTCTGTCCCTGCTGAAAGGAACTGGGCCCCACAGCTTCTGGGAGGAGGGGATATATGCCTTGCCCAAAATTTTATCTTCCATCCAGCCTGCTGGGGTTTGCCAGCTTGCAGCTTTGTCAGCCAGCCGTAAACTCAAGGCACTGGAACAGATTGTTAGCATGAGAAATGAATAGGGATGTGTTGAGGAATTGCTCCTTTGAAAGAAGGCAGATTGCTGGGGACTGTCGTGTGCACAGCATATGTGCCATGCTTTTGTCAGCTGTGGGACTTGCTTCTCTCCTTGAAGGAGATTGTTCCTGGCTTTTATGAACCTTAAGTTCTTGGGCTGCTGGTAGTTGGTATGAAGTGATGTAAGTAAAAGTGCATGACAGAGAGAATAAAGGCAAACAAACCCACGGTGGCTAATTTTAGAGCAGCTGCAGAGTGTCAGTCCCAGCACCCCAGGCAGTGTGCCTTTGCTGATGGGGTGACTGGCCAGCATGCACAGCCACCTCATCACTTGCAAGGGCTGGGGCTGGTGGCTTGGTGTTCAGAGCTGACACCTTGCTGTTCTCTTCTCTGTGTTTTTATTTCCAGATCCCCAGGAAAACAGTGTATGATCAACTAAATCACATCCTGGTTTCTGACGACCAGCTGCCAGAAAACATCATTCTTGTCAACACATCTGACTGGCAGGGCCAGGTAAAGGCAGGGGACATTGCCTGGAGCACAATTCTCTTGTGCTGTTCCTCCTCAGGAATGGACAGGCCTTGAGCTCTGCACTAACCAAGTAGGTTCTGCTGCCTGCAGAGTGTTCAGTGCCCACAGGCTGGATTTCATCTGACCAGGAGATGCTGAGATCTTACAAAGCTTTGCCACCTGAGCCTTTCCACAGAGGTGTTTTTTCCTCCAAGCAATGCCATTCCTTCTGGTTAGCAGCGCACTGGGAATGGGGCTGAACCCTTGCACTCAAAAGCCTCCTAAACTGTGAGGACAAAGGAAGCAAGGAGGTCTGACCTCGTGGTGGTTTAGGCTGAGATTTCTGAGCACTGGTGGTGAACAGGAGAAAAATATTGGGGGTCAGCTCTGTAGCCGTGTATATGTGCTTGTGACTGCTGACTGTCACTTGCTGGGTGATAGTGGTTTTAAGAACCCTGGGCAACACTTTTGCTGATAACATGGAGGGGTTTTTATGGGCCTAGAATAAATCCTGCTCCTTTTGGAGCCTTAATTCTGAAAAAGCAATAAAATATGTATGGAAGAGGACCAGTGAGCATGTGCTGGGTGGCTGTTGCTTGGGGAACTTGTGCCAAGTTTGTGGAGTTACACTGTCTGCCTTGGGTTTCTGCTTCTGGGAGAACTAGAGTCTCAGTGTGGGAAAGAGCAAAAATACTATCTGAGCTACTGGTTCCACTTTCTCTGCACTTGGAAGACAGAGAAATGCTTTCCAGAGGTGGACAGAAGATGGTGTAGATTGTCTTCCAGGGGTTCTGGCAGCTTGTGCCTGCAGTAGCAGAGGGCATGAAGGATATGGACTGGGGAGGTGAGATTAGTCATGCAGAAATTGAAAGTGTGAGGTGCCATAATTCTGTCCTTGTGTACCTGAGGTCTGTGGTGTCCCCATCAGCTTCATGGAGGGGAGAAAGTCCCTCATGAGGAACATGTGTGGTAGCACCCTTCTCTTTCTTCAGTGTTTAAGGGTGGGCAGAGCATTGCATTTCTTTATAATGGAAAGCAGAGAAATGCAGCTGCACTTCCAGAAGCAGGCAGGTGGCCAGTGTCTGCTCTTTCCCAGTGCTGTCTGCTAGGTGAATGGTGTGCTGCTGCTGCCCTGCCCTCTGTGGCTGTAAAAACTGCTGCTCTGGAGTTGTCATTGTCATGTTGGGGATATAGTATGGGGTCTGTCAGGAAGGTGTTGCCATTGTTCTAGGGGAATTTTCCTTTGGCTGCTGTGCAGGGAGAGGAGGCATTTCTGAAATGGCCACATCACCTTCAAATCAGGCACAGGGAGAGTGCCCAGGAGTGGCTGTGAGAACAGCCAGGAGATTGGGGGAGGCACATTTTTTTCTTGTGACAAACTGTACCAACACCAAAAAAATTACTGTAAAATGTTCTGTTCTCTCCTCAGTACCTTTCAGATGTCTTACAAAAGCACACTTTGCCAGTGGTCTGCACATGTTCCTCTGCTGATATTCAGGCAGCTTTCAGCACAATTGTCTCCAGGATACAGAGATAGTAAGTTCTCACCTTGCTTGTGTTGTCTCAGCCCTAAAAGCCTCTCAGCTCCTGTGCCCCAGGACTCAAGGAGTTCAAACCTTTCCGATCCACTCTCCTGAAGTCAGAATTGTGTGGCTCTTCAGCACTCTCCTCCCCTGCAGGGTCCTGCTGTTCTGTCCCTGTGGGGGCATGTAACTGACCAGCAGCAGTGATTATCAGAGATTGTGCTTTGGAGCCTCGTGGCTCAGGTGCATGCACCACTAAAGCATGCAGAACAAAGAAGGGGGTTTAAATAGTTCTTGCTCTCCCTTCCAAGCAGTTCCCAGATCAGTTTCTGGAGGCACTCCCTACTTACCTGCTGAGGGCTGTGACTACCTGAGTGTGTTCTCTGGCCCAGCAGTTTGTAGGTACATCCTAACCTAGATAGTCGAGCCCAGCCCTTTAAAATATCACAATGTGCAAAAGAAGGAGCAGGGAGACCAATTAAGAAGTTACTGAAGAATGTTGTATTTTGTTAATAATGTTTTAAGCTTCTGAGAATCGTTGCAATATTGCCTTGTGTACTGAACAAACTCTCTTCTACTATAATTGTTATTAACCTGGTGGTTTGGTCTTTGCTGCTTGTTCTGAAATATGTGGTTGAAGGCACAATTACAAATATGTTTCCTCTCTCTCTGTCTAGCTGTAACTGCAATTCACAGCCTCCAAACCCAATTAAAATTGCAGTGGCAGGAGCCCAGAATTACCTCAGTGCTGTGTTAAGGCTCTTTGTGGAGCAGCTGTCTCACAAAACCCCCGACTGGCTCGGCTACATGAAATTTCTGAT
The DNA here is from genome assembly GCA_013397245.1 of Thryothorus ludovicianus. NCBI lineage: Eukaryota > Metazoa > Chordata > Aves > Passeriformes > Certhiidae > Thryothorus > Thryothorus ludovicianus. The sequence goes on along the minus strand of VZTB01012834.1, from coordinate 228,826 downwards.
CATCCCTCTAGGTAAATAAGGACTGGTGTTGCTTCCCAGGAAGGGGAATGGGTGGAATCTGCTGTGTTCTCTCAAGAGATGCCTTTCTGGAGATTTGGCTATAGATTAAATGAGGCAGATTGTTCTGTGGCTCTGTAGTGCTGGTGTTGCTGCTCCTGTGTGAATGAATTCCATCTGTAAGTTCATGATGCCGAAGTCTGCTTATAAGCCTTTTGTTTGAAGCAAGGGGTTAAGTATTTCCTCCTCATACAGAGGAGGCTCTTATGCACAGAATATTGGTCTGGAAGCCCTTTTCCCTGGCTGGAATGTTAAATTCAGTGGGTACCATGTTTCCCAAAGCAATAACTGTTCTGGCCTCCTTGGGCTTGACTCAGAAAATGGTAATAGAGGAGGGATTGAATATTTTTTAAAGGCCCTGAAACTGCTGAGAATTTGAATTATTCAAATTACATGCATCTTTTGACCTTTACTTTACATGCTGGTCTGCTCAGGTTTTTCCCTCAGCTTTCCATCACTTTTATCTGTGCCCCTTCAGCAGCTCAGCAAGCCTGCCAGGCTGGAAAGTTCCCCAGCTTGGATTGCTTGTGGGGAGGGAAGCAGAGTGCCCTGGTAACAGCCAGGAGTCTTATGGTAGTCAGAAACACAAGGAATGTTGTGGTGGCAGGGCCTGGGGAGCAGGGGGTCACTGATGCTATGGGCAGGGCATCTGGGCAGTGGGAAGTCCAGGGCTTGACTTCAGTGATGTAAGCCACAGAACACTTGAGAAAGCACTTTTTGCCAGTGTTTTTCAGTTTTCTGGATTTGGGAGCAGTTGATGGCAGTTCCTGTAGGAATCAGAAGCTGCTGCCCAGCACCCCAAACACTGGGGTTAGGCTGTCCATTCAGTGGTGGCATTTGCAAAAGCTAAATAGAAAAGGCAGAGGAAAAGAGCTGGATCCCTGTGTAAAAAAAAAAGAAAAAAAGGCATTTAGTTTCCAAAGTAGTTGGCAGGAAAAGAGAGAGCCCTTTAGGGAGTAAAAACAACAACAAAAATTAATTTCTGCAAGGTTAAATATGCTTTGAATGAGAATCTGTGTCTGAGACTTTGCTGTCTCCTGGCCTCAGAAGAGTTTTCTGTCCTGCAGTTCTTAATGATCTGAAAATACTCTCTCTTTGAAAGTGAAACACAAGAATTTAGCTACTGTTTGGGTTGGTTTTTTAATCTTAAAACTTTCTTTTGTAATAAAAAAAGAAAAAAATTAACCAGGCACTCTGATAATGAAATGCTTTAGAACTGTGAATTCTTTTTAAATTCTACTTTAAATATAGAAACTTCCCTGACAGGACCTTCTCCATAGAAGTCTGCAGTATTTCCTGATTGGATCAAGTGCTTATTTCTGGCCAGCAGTTCATTAAAGTGATTGAGGAGCCACCTCTCATTCCTGACAATTGAAAAAGCACCCGAGGCAGAGTGGTGACCATGCCATAAATGCCTTAAAGGAAAAGCCTCTCTGCTGCTTGCAGTACCTTTGAACTAGGGTTGGTGGACTTGTTCCACGGATGGTTTTACCTTCTGAGTTCAGAGCTGCACACTCCAGTGACAGAAGGGTCAACCTGCAGTGGTTTATGAGCAGTCAGAAGTGCTTAGTGCCTGTAAACATGTGGACTGGGAGATCCAGTCCTGCTCCATGCTGCTGAGTCTATTTCTTCTGCTGTCTAAACAACTGAAAAGGGGAAAATAAAATGTTGGGGGTTGTTTTGGCTGTTTGGGGTATTTTAACATTTTGTATAGCTTCCCAGGGGTAGAACTCCTTGGGAGGCTTTCTGTTTGGTGCTTGTTTCCATGTGCAGCATGTGGGAAAGCTTCTCCAGCACATGGTGCAGGGCTGTACTGTGTGCCCTGCTTAAAACTCCACTGCAGGAGAAATTCTGAGTCCCAGTCCCTGATGACACTGAGGGCCCTCCTGCTTTCACTTCTCTTTGAAGTCTGCACATCAGCTTGGAGGTGTGGAGGGCTGAGACTGTGGGTTTATTGTTTGGGTTTTTTTTCCACCAGAGCTTTCCTGGACCATGGTGAGTACAGTTAAGCAGCTAGGGTCCTCTTGAAGGAATTTATCGGGTTTCCAATTACCAGCTGGTGGCTCAGCTGTTGCAGCCTCTGGAAGTGTGGCTTGAGGTGTGAATTTGGTGTGCAGGAGGGGTGAAAATAATGTGATTAAGGGGAACTCTGAGGTTGTTTCATGGCTGGCTGTGAATGTACAGGGCTGGTGATGAGCATGACTGCCAGGTGGGGACTTCTTGGGTTTCTGTGTTGCTGAAGTGGCTCCCAAGGTATTAAAAATCTTTTTTCCCAGCCCCGTGACCAAAGAAGTCAAGATTCCTTGGTTCTGGATTTCAAAGTTGTCTGTTTTCTCTTATCTCTTATATTCTTTCTCTGACCTGCTGAGGTCTGTCTGGCAGGTCAGTCCAAGGTGCACTCACCGCCCTTGGGGTGTGTTAGTTTTTTATAGTAAAAGCTACGTGTACTCTATTTACAATAATTTTCACCTATGTTCGACAGTCTGTCTCTAAACCAGTCAAGCAGTGTCACCATCACAGCAGAATATGGAGGACAAGAAGAAGAAGGACAGGACACTCCCAGATTCTTCCATCTTGCCTCTTGAACTCCCATTCTAAATCCCCAAAATTCTACTTTTTCACCCTGTGACAAATTAACTATCATTCTACTCAAACTCTTGTGGCTTGTAAATCTTCACACAAAGTTGGTAATTGTTTCCATGGGCTAAAATCGAAGGCACAGGTGTCTTTGACTCTGTGCCAAGGTCTGAGAGCCCCTTGCCAGGGTCTCGAGTCCTCCAGGGCACTCAGAGGAATGTGCTGGGTTCCGACAGAGACTGGGAAGGGGGATCCTGGCACACCTTTACTCCTGTGTTCAAAGGCTGTAGAGATAGTTGCTAAAGGGGATGTTATCTGTTTTGGGGACACAGATACCCTGAAATGAAGGTGGCAAATTTTTGCCACCTCCCAGGGCAGAGTTTTACCCTTGAGCACCTTCCCTGTCCTGCTCAGTGTAAGTATGAGGTCAGATCTTGAGGCTGGGCACACAAAGCTTCTGCAAGGAGGTTTTTCCATGCTCATGGAGGAGCTGAGCCCCAAGGCTCAGCTAGGTAAGCAGGGACCTATTGCATGTGCCAGAATTCACTGGATGCTGTAATCCTGGGGCTCTGCTTTCTTTCCCAAATTGCAGCATATTTATGGAGCTTACAGCCCTTCCCGCAGATCAAACAGGACTCCCTGGGTTGTTTTTCCTGACTTGAGGGCAGTTGCCTCCTCTCAGTGTTACAGAGCAGCTGTGGGGTGCCCGTGGTGCTTGCAGGAAGGGGTCTGGCCCCTCTTAGCAGAGGTGGCCTGGCTGTGGTGCAGCCTGTGGGCAGGAAGGGCTGTTTGGGAAAGCTGCTTGCAAAACTGAGAGGCTGATGTGGAGAGCTGTGGAGCTTTTGTGCCTTTCAGATAATTTCTTCCCTTGGCAGTTTCCCAGTCCTGTTTTCTTTGACCTTTTAAAAGTTAATTTGTTAGGGGGAAAGTGTTAAGTGAACTATACCAGAGTGTTGAAGCAGTCTGTGCTGGGAAGTCTATTTGCATGCTCTTGTAGAGATAAGCTGGACTAAATGACTTGGTTATAAGTGAAGAAGTTTATTTCTGAGATGTCTAGTGTGGTTTTGATTTTGGAGTTTAATTCCTTGCAGATCAACCCCATGCTTGTGTTCAGTGTTGGAGAGCACAGTTGTCATGTTTTCCTTTCTTTCTTAGGCTCTCATCCAGTGGCCAAGTATCTGGGGTCTGTAGATTATAGATACAACAACTTCTTCCAAGATCTAGCCTGGAGAGATCTGTTCAACAAACTTGAAGCACAGACCACTGGTAAGACTCTGTGTCTGTCTGGCCTGAGTGGGATGAAAAGCCTGAATGAGTAATTTTAGCAAAGGTCAAGTAAATACAAGAGGAAGCAGACAAGTGTTTTTGTTCCTCTTTTCTCCTCACTCCACCACATTCCCATTTCAGATGCTGACCTTTCTAAGTCTTGCACAGGGAGGTTTGCAAACAGTTCTTGGCTCTCAGAGGCACTAACTAGCTGCCTCTGAGTCATGCTGTTCTTACCTAGCTCTCAGCTTTGTTCTTTAATGTGGAGGTCTGCCTACTAAGTTCAGTACATTGCTTTCCTTCAGGAGCTGTGCAGCCTAAAATGTTTGGAAAGCTGGAAGCTCTGGGAAGATTAACTTCTGTTAGTTATGTGTGAGAAAGATCCTGCCAGTTGACTTGAAAGCATTCTCATTAAAGAAGAATTTTGTTCTTCACCAGTGTGGCAACAAGTGGGAGCTGCCCTAGGTCAGACCAACAAGTTCCTGTTCTGAGTTTGTTCTAGGCCAGATTACAGCCTTCCTTCATGTTGAAGAACTAATTTGTCTAAAATATGAGTGCTTACAGTTTTTTCCTCTGTTTCTTCAATAACAGAAAGAAACAGGAGAAAGGAGGATTTGCAACATTCAGGGCTATGTGAAGGCTTGAGATTTGATGCCATTGTGGGCAGCATTGCCCACACAGAAATTTGATTAGAAAGAAAAAGCTTTAGAGTTTGTGTAGCACCATGAGCTGAGGAGGTTGCAATGTGGAATTGCAGAATTCCTGAGACTCCCAGGATGCTCCTGGAAGTCCTCTAGCTGTGAGAGGAGGAGAGAGACCTCCTCCAGGGTAATTGTTCAGAGCTGTTTCCAGCAGATGGGGACGACTGGACGAGGCCTGGGGCAGCCTGTTCTGAAGGTGAGGTCAGCCTGGTTTGGAGCAGCAGGCTGGACTAGAAATCTCCTAGTGCACTGTCCAACCTGCACTTTGCCTTAGTCCTGAATTCAGGGAGGAACTGGTGTATGGAACTGCTTTCCTTTAATTGCTTGCTACGCTTGAAAATGCAGAAAAATGTCAGACTTGATTTTTGTGTCTGAATTAGGAATACTTCATTACCTATAGAAATCCAGAAAGAGCCATATATGTTCCTTGGTTGGTTATATGCTGTATGCTATGAGGCAAATTCCTCCTCATTTTTGTATAGTGCAGACTTTGTACATTCTGCATTTTTGTCTGTGTGGTGGCAACTGCACAGAACCTCCATGACGGCGCAAGAAGATCTGGCAGAGGATCATAACTTTTACCAGTTCACTGTTCAGATGCAAAGAATCTGGATTAAAATGCCCATTTTAAATATGGAAGTGCCTGCTGAACATCACACGTGTTCCTGTGATCTCACAGTCGAGGCTCTTTGGTTGAAACCAAAGAAATATGGGAATCATTTAGGAAATGTCTTTGTGTCAACTTGAATGTGCCACAATCTCACAAGTACACATGAGATCTCATGGCTTTCATTCCATGAAATACATGTGATCTTTGTGCTCCCCTTCCCCTTGTGTGTCTCTCAGTCTTTTTGGTCAACTCAGCAGGGCCACGGGTTCATTAGAAACTCAGGTAACTCAGTGCTGGTGTGAGTAGAGCAGCTCCTCTGGCAGAGATGGCCAGGCACCTCCTTCAGCAGATACCTGCAGCCAAGGCATGAAAAAGTCTAAAGCTGACTCCGGGCAGGTACAAAGAAAAGAAAGAGCCCAGGTTCAGTCAGAAACGCTGGGCACCCCTTCAGCTTTACTGTGCTCTGGGGGATGCAGAGCTTCCTGTGCAAGGTGCAGCCCAAATGCAGCTGGCTGGGCACCATCAGCAGGTGGAGAGGACAGTGCTGGCAGTGGTGTGAGGAGTCACTGGAACACTTTTCCCTCTGTTCTCCTGCAGTTTCGGAAGCGCCCGACGTCGTGTCCCGGATAACGCAGTACATAGCAGGGGCAAACTGTGCTCACCAGCTGCCCATTGCTGAAGCCATGCTGACCTACAAACAGAAGAGGTATGACCCCCTCGTCCTGCTGGCTCCCAGCACCAGCAGCTGCTTGAAAGCCAAAGTGCTTTTCTCATGTTGTGCCAGCAGTCTGCAAACCAAAGGGCAGAGTCCCTGGGAACCTTGGGGTAGGCTGCACCCAGTGGTGTGTGCCACTTGGTGAATCTGTAGCAGAGGGGGTGCTTTAAGTGCAGTGATTCTTTTTTTTCATGAAGATTTAAGAGGTTTGGGGAAGTGCAGGCTGAGCAGGATGGGGGATGGACAGGTTTTGTGTGCTTAGGCTCCAGAGATCTCTCACCACAGTGACCTTAGGTGTGTAAGAGTGGACCTTGGCATCCTCCCACAAAGTACCTTCCACAAGACCTGACCTTATATACATTGGCTTTTAGGAAGCTAAACCCCTTTCTTTTTGGAGTGTAAACAGCAAAGTTTCTTGCAGGAGAGACAAAACCCTTGTTGATTGGCAGTTGCAGCTACCTGCTGAGGTGGGCTGGCATTCACCAGATTTAATTTCAACTTCTTTTAAGGGATAAACAGGCTGGAGGAGGGAGGATTGAGGCCTGAAAACAAGATCCAGGAGTAGGTAGGGCCTCCTGTGGCCATGGTACCAGAAGAAGAGTAACTGTCACTGAAGGGTAGAGAAGCACTGGTACCCAGGGGCAGAGGAGAATAATAGATTTGAACTCAGCTGATGTGAATTTTCTCAGTTAGGGACTAGCAACTCCCTTTGAGACATGGATGTTGTTAATTTTTAATTACTTCTATTTGATTTTTAAATTCTGGTCCATCAACATCCCTTATTGGTGTCTGAACTTCTCCATAACAGCAAGAGATGCTGCTCTCCCTATACAAACTAAAAAAAAAAAAATTCTAAAAATAAAAAACTAACTGAAAGTTCTAAATATTATTTCTGAACATGGTCAGTTAAAAAAAAAGATATTGAAAATGTTCTAAAAGTTTTATTCTAATTTTTATTCTTCTTCTCTTAATTCTATTAATTTTCTTTATACCTTTCAAAATTTAAGCCTACTTTACTCTTAACTAAAAAATCTCAGATTAACAAACCAAAACCACTACAGTGTCTTCTTCGCCTAAAAATTGTGAGAAATTGAAAATGTGGATAGTGTCACTTTTTCCCCTTCCTTTTTAGAAATTTCCATCGTATATTTCTTTTCCATGCCTGTGTCTGCTCTCACATTACTGTTCAGAATTCAGTGAAATTTCACCCATTCTACCTGTTTTTCCTGTATTTCCAGACTGACTAGTCAAATAAAAGAGACTAGTCTAGTCTCTTCATGTATTTGTGCACTTCTGTAAAGTTAACATGATAATGAGGTTGAATTTTAAAGAGCTACAGAGCACTTGAAGCTCTTGCCTTCTGTTTTGCATTTTCTTTTCAGGGTGAAGGCTTGCCTTTGTTACCAGCAGGGAGCTCAGACTCCCCAGTGCAGCAGGAGCCCCTTCTGAGGCTGCCTGGTTCTTTCTCTGCACCCTTCAGGTGCTGGGTTCTGCACTGCTTCCACTGCCTCCTCCACTCTACTGCAGCTTCATTTTTGTCATTAACACGTATTTAAAGGTTTTGAGTTTCTAATGTGTCCACAAGGTCAATTCAGCACTTTTTGGGAAACAGCTGAAATGTATTTGAGCAACTCCTGCCCTGATCCCTCCCAGCAGCGTGCAGGATCTCTTTACCAAGCTGGTCTGATCCATTTGGGGTTGGCACCCTTTGGACCCCGGTGCCATGCCTGAAGCTGCTCATAGTTTTAATTTAGAAGGTTATTGGGAAGAGAAATTGCTGAAACTCGTGGCCAGGCTCTGGCATGGCCTGCAACCTCTCAGTATTTCTGCGTGTCTGCCTTGAAATGACTTTTGCTTTCAGGCCAGTACCCCATGAGCAAAGGAGAGTGAGTCAGAGGAGCAGGCTCTCCAGTGGAGCAAGGGCAGTTGTGTGTGCCCTCCTTTGGGAATGGGGGTCTCTGTCATTGTCAGCAACTTAGGGGGGGTATTGTTAAAAACAACACCGAAATTGTCTCCATTAGCACTATCTAAAGGAATATAACGCTTTGTTGTAAGTATAATAACACATTTATCTTTTTCTTTGGTTGCTTCCTGAAAAGGAAAAAGAGCTTTCATTTTGATTTTACCATAAGGTATCAGTTCCTTTGAGGTTCCCTGTCCTAGCTCCCATCTCTTTTCCCGGTGACCTGGTGATTGGTGCCTTGTTTAACAGCTCCTGTGACTCTGGGAGGCACAATCTGTGCTTTGGGTTGAGTTCTGCTCACTGCTTTGAAACTGTGGCATCTGCTGGCAGAGTGCATAGCTGAAAGTGACTGCTGTGCCTTTGGACCACACATTTGGGTTCCCAGGATGTGGATTGAGTGGGGATGAAGGAGTTGTTGAGAGAGTAGCTTAGAGCAGTACAACATGGAGGAAATGGGGGTTTTCCTTGCTTTTTCCCTTAGCCATCAGAAGATAGAGTGTAGTTGCAGGAGGATCAGGATTGAGGAAGGGCTTTTCAGTTCCCATCTCTTGGAACTGGAGTGCTGTAGGTGGCACTCAGTGGCTCAGAGGGGGATCACCTGTTTAGTGTCCAAGTGCAGACCAGCAAATCTCCCTGTAATCAAAAATTTGAGGACTAGCCTCTTACTGGCAGAGCATGCCAAATGTGTGGGACACCTCTGAGCTTAAGAAAGAGAAGACAGATGTGTGCTAGCAGTGGAGCTGTGCTCTCTGAGCTGCCTCCAAAACCCCCATGCTCTGCAGGGTCTCCTGCTTTGAATCATATGATTATTGAGCATTTTTTGTTTTGTATTCAGCACACAAAATTACTGCACCTCCCTCCCCCTTGAGGCCAGAGTCGATTGGGTTCTCCAAGGCCAACTTTCAAGGCAGTGAGTGGTCCAGGTAGAAAAGAGCAGCACTACCTACAAATTCACTGCAAGAGAAATCTCCCAGAATCCTGGCATTTGCTCTGTTAAACAAGCCCTAGTGGTCCAAGGAAAGCCAAGGCAGTCCCTAGGATGTAGCTGTATGTGATGAGCTGCTTTATGAGTCTCTTGCCAGCTGTCCCTGTTCTGACTGACCCTGCTCTCTCCCTGTGCCCTCGTTGTTTGTCATGGCAAAGGTTGGCGCATGTACTGCCTGTGATGGATGGACTGCAATGGTGCCAAAGCTTTGTCCTGCTCTTCTGGGGCATCTGCTGACCTCACCTGAAAGCTGGGGGGGCTGGCTCTGGGGAAAGGGGTTCATGGAGGAAATGAGGTGCCATTGCAGCTCCTCTTGGTTACACTGGGGGACTGACTCTATCTGTCACTTCACTCTGGGAGTGAAGTGACAGAGTCCTGGTTACTGAATTCTGAAGGAACAGTGCAAGCCAGGCAACACCTGAGGAACTGAGACCATGGGGATGGGGGGGGGGAATCTCACTAGGAGGGGCATGTCCTTGATGTCTCTCTGCATTGCTTTCTTGAAAGATGCCTTGTGGTGTTTGAGGTCTGAGATTCAGCTGGTTTGCTGGTCAGTTCTGGGCTGCTGTCACCTACTGTAATTCAGTGCCTGGCACTGCTCATGCCATGTGGCTTCTGGATAGCCCTTGCATGAACCTGGGGAGCAGCCTGGCTGTTGGAAATGGAAGCACTGTTCACTTTTCAGTGCGAGGGTTGGATCACTGCCTGCCTGGTTATGTGTTTACCAAAAGCTTTTGAGAGCACTTCCCAGCTCCTGCTCCCAGTGCCCTTGGACTGGAGGGCTCCTGGGCAGTAGGAAGCACAGATTACACAGATCCTGCCTGCTGTGTATCTCAGAGGACCTGCAGAGCAGTGGCTGAGCAGAGTCCAGGTCATTTCTCCTCAATGGAGTGCTTCTCCTTAAACACACCCTGCAGCAGCTGCTGGACATGAAGACAGCCGGCGAAGAGGGGCCTGATCCTTCCTCTGGCTCAGCAGAGCTCGTGTTAATCTGCCTGGTTACTGCAGGAAACTCCTTGGGCAGCTGCTGGAAGTGCAGCAGGAGTGCAGCAGAAGAGAGTCAAGACTCAAGAAATTATGGCTGTGCTGTTGACTATGTCCAGCCTGCCACAGGAGTGTGAAGAGTGCCGGAGAGGAGGTTTTTGGGAAGGCTGAGAGGAGACTCTTCTGATGTGTTATGAGGAGCTGGTGTTGCTTTGTGCCTTGTTTGATTTGACTGGTGTGATGTGGACAATGTTAGCCAGCAGACAGCTGCAGTTGCCCAGTGGGCAGGAGAGATTTCATATCACAGACAAGTGAAGAGTTGGTGGTGGTGATGCCTGGCCTGAAATGGCCCAGACTCCTGCTAGTCCTTCAGTGATAAAGGTCCTCTCTTTTCTGTTGCTTCCTTCAGAACCAGACTGGAATAAAGGTGGTGCCTGAGACCCTCCTGGTTAGAGAGATGACACATCAGTGACTTCTAAAAATCACAAACTTGGGCCAGGTCTGGCTTTAAATTACAGCTGAGGTACCAGGGCCTTCAGAAACCCTGTGGTTAAAAAAAAAAAAATAAAGCCTTGGACATGTGGAGTTACCCCTCTGGAGCCTGGGAATCCATGTACCTGAGGTAATGAGGGGCAGCTGCCTCTTCAGAGATGGGAGATGTTTTATTTTCAGGGCTGTGTTAGGAGAAGGATTCCAAGTGGCTGTTACCAAGGTGAAAGGATTCTGAATGAACATCGGGGGATCTTGAGATCCTGAGGAGCATGAAGGAGGAAATGAAGAACAAGCAGGGTCATCTCATCTTTTCTTTCGTCCACATGGAGAGCAGCTGTTTTGATGAGCTGCATTTCCAGAGACACATGTGCAAGACCAGAATTCCCAAGAGGACAGGTGGCAGGACTAGGTTAGCTGAGCTGAAATCCAGCTGGATTGCTTCAGGAACTGCCTGTGCTTCATTGTGAGCCACGATAAATGGTGGCTGAAGCGAGTCATGTATTTCAGAATTGTCCCTGAGCTCCCAGCAGTGGGAATCAGAGCTCCCAAGGGGAAGGAGAATGAGTTTTCTGCTGGAACTGAGCATGGTTTGTTTTTTCAGAGCTGGGAGCAAAGCCATCCAGTAGCTGAGCAATGACTGGGTGGCTGTTCTGCTTGGTGAGTGGGACTCACTTTCTGCCAGCCTCCAAGCCCACGGAGCTAAAGGAGAGAGAAGAGAGCTGAGCCTCTGTTCTGTGTCTCTCCCATCAGCTCCATGGTTTTCTCATTTCTCTTTGCAAACCTGGAGCTGGAAATGTTGTGTTTCTAGGAGATGTGTTTACTGGGCCCTGCAGTTGTGTTTGCAAGGATGGGGCCTTTGTGCCTTCTAAATCAGGGACCTGGTCACTTTGTCCTGTGCTCTAGGAGAACAGCAAGGGCACAGTGCCTAAGGGTGTGAGATAGGAAGGGAGCAAAGACCCTGGCTTTGCCTTAAGGATGGATAAGCAGGGCTGAGCCAAAGTGAGAGGTTGTTTGCAAAATCGTGTTCTGCTTTGGACCATGAGGGAGCTCTGGCCGAGTCATGTTCACTGCAGTTTTGTCATTCTTTCCTTGGGGCTTAGAGGAAAGTCTCCAACCTGTGCTGATTGCATAGGGTAACAACCTTTGTGCATTTGGTGCATTTCTGACCCGTGCTGCAAACAGCACAGAAATACCTGCAGTATTTATGCTACTTCCAGCTAAATTCTGGATGAAAGCAATGTTGGATGGATTTTTTTCTGAGCACGGGAGGACACACAGGAAGAGAAACATGAGAAGTCTTGGTGTTTGCTTCCTACCTGTTTCCTGTGCTCAGTCACTGAGAAATGTGTGTCTTGCCTGTGCGGTCACTTCCCTCTGCTGACCTGTGGTTCCTCCAAACATGTGGATGTGCTCCTGTGGTCCATCTCTGATCTCTGTTGCCACTGAAGGGAGCAATGGCTCTGCAGGCTCTTCTGGCCTCCCTTCCTCCTCACTCATCTTTTCCTTGTCTTTTCCCTAATTTCTGCTAGGTTTGGCTGTGGCCCTCACTGCTGGCCTTTCTCCACCCTCTGCTTCCTGATGGGGCCCAGAGCAGAGGGCCTTTCCAGATGTGCGTGGCGTTGTCTCCAGCTGTTTCTGGGACACAGAGTGCCCCGTGCTCAGCTCGGTTCAGCTGAGACTGCGTGCCCCATGACCCAGCTCTCAGGGTGTGCCTGTGCAGGGTTCCAGCAGCAGGGAGGGAGTGGGAGTGTGAGGGCGAGTCCTCACCGCTGCATCACCAAAAACCACGTCACAGCTTGTGACACACGGCAGGGCCACTGCCCCGGGGATGTGCAGGCTGTGGCACACAGCTCCAAGGCCCAATGCTCCAGGGATGTGCACACTATGGCACACAGCTCCAAGGCCCAATGCTCCAGGGATGTGCAGGCTGTGGCACACAGCTCCAAGGCTCCCTGCTCCAGGGATATGCAGGCTGTGGCACACAGCTCCAAGGCTCCCTGCTCCAGGGATGTGCAGGCTGTGGCACACAGCTCCAAGGCCCAGTGCTCCAGGGATGTGCAGGCTGTGGCACACAGCTCCAAGGCCCCCTGCTCCAGGGATGTGCAGGCTGTGGCACACAGCTCCAAGGCCCAGTGCTCCAGGGATGTGCAGGCTGTGGCACACAGCTCCAAGGCCCAGTGCTCCAGGGATGTGCAGGCTGTGGCACACAGCTCCAAGGGGGGACGCCTGGAGGCAGAGCACTTCGGGCTCCATTAAGTGGCACCTAGTGCTCATTGTTGTGGTGGCACAGATCCATTTCCTTGAAGCATAAGGCCATGTGTCTGTGGTGACTACCATGCTGTCCAAGTATGTTTCTCTGTGGAGTGTGAGAGGAGGAGGAAGAGCCTTTCCCTCCTCCAGAGATGTGCTGCAGGCTGCGTGCTCCTCCCCACCCATGCAGGCTCCTGGTGCTGGCAGGGGACCCTGAGAGGAGCCCTTGACTGGTGCTTCTTGCATCCTGTCTGTCCCTGCTGCATGCTGGAATGCAAGCTATGGAGTGAGTATGGTGCTCGGGGTGCAGGCAAGCTGCTAACAACTCTCTTCTCTTTGCCTTTAGCCCTGACGAAGAATCCTCGCAGAAGTTCATTCCCTTTGTTGGGGTGAGTCTTGTTGTGGTTATGCTGTGTCAAGAAAGCTAGAATGTTTTCCCAGGTGTGAACCCAAACTTGGCAGGTTTCTGGAGTAGAACAGAAGCCATTGGGTGCTCTAAGGCAGATTATCAGCCTGACATTCTGATGGTTGGATGCTGCTGCCTGATATGTGAGCAAACCTCTGAGACATTTGAACAAACTACAGAGAATATTTTACTTCTCAGACAGGAATGTGGTGTGTCCCTGGAGACCTGATTGTAGGGATGCTGTGCCTAGAGCTGCCCTGGTTGATTATTTTGGCCAAATTTGCTATTCCAGTGTCAGTCCTCTGCATGCTTGTCACTGATGGTCTCTCATCCTCTCAGTATCCCATCTGTTCCTGGGAAGTAGAGAGCACATCCTGGCAGGGAGATGATTTGTACCACTGGTATGTATTTGGGATAGTCCCTTGTTTTTCCTCCTGTCCTTAAGTGTTCCCAACTGAGGTGCCAAGTGCAGAGTGTCTGGACAGGGCCATGCTTGTTCTTCTGCCAGTGTGTTTTGTGCACTGTGCTCTTTGCCTTTCCTAGCTTCCCTCTCCATATTTGATCATGCTCCTCAATTCATTAAGTTTTAAGGTGTCAAGTCATTGACCTGAAGCCAGGAGAGATCCCTTGGCTGCTCTTGAGCTCTCGGATGTCCTCTTCCCAGTGTCTGCTGCTGTCTTGCATGCTGGCCTTGCTGTGCCTGCTCTGGGTGACGCTGCCACGTGCGTGTCCCCTCTGTCCCTCGGTGCGTCAGAGCTCTCTGAAATCCCAAGGCATTTAAAGAGCTTAGTCTCTCTTGCCCTCAGGCTGACCCTGCTTTCACTCTGCTGTCTCCTCATAGTGAAAGTCTCTCTCTGCAGAATTCCTGAGATGGCAATCTACTTCTGTTTATTGAAGGAGAGATTTTGCCTTCTGCAGAAGTGGAGAGACACATCTACCCAATTTGTTCCCTGCTAATGAGCTTTGCTGGGAACTTGTGTCTCCTATGAACTGCAGTTTCTAGTGATGGACTGTTCTTACAAAGCAGCTCTTTCACCTTTCCCAGTAACATGAAAAGCCTAGAGGACTTGGAACATCCCAGACTGATGTTGGGCTCTGCAAGCTTTTTTTCAGGTCTGATTTAGTCCTGTGTTTTGTGCAAGCAAATGGAACTCAGAATGTTTATCCAGTTGCCCTAAAGTGATTATTGTCCTGACGGTAGCACTGTTTTTCCAGTCTGCATTTGATTGTCTGAAACTGATGGAACTGCTTTGTTGTGTACGTTGCCAACATTGCCAACCCCCCAAAAACCTTGCCTTGAAAGGACAGACTGCCTTCCTGTGCTGGGGGTCAAATCAGTGCTGCTTGCTCCTGATCCTGAAGCATTCCTGACACAGTAATGCCCTGTGGAGCACATCTGAAGAGACTGAAAGGCCAATTGCAGGTGTCTCACAAAGTCTGAGGCTGGACATGAACGCTGAGGCTCTTTCCCTCAGCTGCAGCCTGCTCACATCGTTTGGACAAGGAAGAGAGGGAGCCAGTGACTTCTGGGGTTGCAACTCCTGATGCTGACTGCTCTCTTGGCTTTTGGGGTGCTAAATCTGGTGTCCTGCAGCTGGACTGTGCAGCCTCTGACCCCAAAATGGCAGGGCAGTGCCATGCTGCTCAGCTGGGCTCAAAGTGGAGAGAGTGGAGCCTTACAAGGGGCCAGACTGGCACAAAAGCCAGGCTCAGGCTGCCTTGGGCTGACAGCCAGTTGCCAGCAGAGTTAACAGGATGTGCCTCTTCCTGGAGGGAAAGGGGGCTGGCTGCTGCAGCTTTCCTGGATGGAGGCCTGTTGGAACTGCAGTGTTCTCATGCACGTTGCGGGCGGAGGGAAGGGAAAGTGTTTAACCTTGTGTTCCTCCCCTGTGTCTGAACTTGAGCATCTTCAGTCAGCCAACGAGGGGGAAAAGGCCAGAAGAGATTTCCTGCCTGGCTTGCAGATCAAGGTGGCTGCAGGCAGCTTTCTGTGTAGCTTGTCCCTCCCCTAACTCTGCTCCTCCTGTACACAGCCAGTGACAGTCTGTGTAACATCCTCTTGGCGTTTAACACATACAGCAGTAATGGCTGCTGCACCCCAGAGCCTGATTTGTTGCCCTTTGGGTGGAGACTGGCCAAACTGAGCTGCAGCTTCCTTCTCCCAAGCCAGCAAGCCCTCAGAGAGCCCATGTACACACAGCTGAATTCATGATGGCTTTTTCAAGACTGCATCTAAATCCACCAGAAAGCCTGACAACTCTCCAAGATCTACTGTTGAGCATACCTCTCTCCCTGGCCTCCAAACTCTTTTGCTACTAGTAATTAACTTTTTTTTTTTTTGATCCCATATTAGAAAATGTGCTCCCTAGAGAGGTGGTCCAGACATGGTCGTGTCTGAACTTAATGACCTTCTATTTTCAAAGCACGCTGTCTGCGTGACATCATTTCTCATTCTAAAGCAGGTTTCACTGTCCTGAGCTCCCTTTGCAGCTTTTCCCATTTGTCAGCATTCCTTTAGGGTAGGCATTATCCCTGGATACAAGGTTCTTAAGGACCTTAAAAAGGCTCTCTTCTCTGCAGTGTTAAGAGTGATGATCCCTGTGTACCATAGCAGATTATCACTGCAGAAGGTCTCTGCTTTTCTATCACTGAGGGGCAGTTTATCTTTCTAAGCATAGTGTGTTCTTGGGAGTTTGTTTGCAGCATGTTCTGTTCCACGAGTTTTTGCCAGTGACATTTATCATTAATCTTGATGTACCAGCTGGTGCTTGGCCACACACATTTGTGCCCTTATTTCAGTGTGATCTGGATCATTCTGACCTGTCCATGTGGTGTTTTGTCCCTGTCGGCCTCCAGAGGCTTTTGTAGGAGCTTTATCTTCTTTCTTGGACACTCTTTGTTTAGAGAATAGATAACTGTGATCAGAAACTTTACTGTTTCTGTACTTTACTGCTTCTGTGGTTTCCTAACAAACCCTAGCTGTGCTGCACCCTGGAAGTGGCTGCTCCTGAGCAATGGAAGCAGCATGTCTGTAATGAGCAGGTGCATCAAAGCAGTGCTGAAGGGATGTTTCTGACCCTTTCTCCTCCAACTTGGAGCTGATGGGCTGTGCAGAGCTGGGCAGGTCTGTAACAGCTCTGCAGGGTCTGTGCAGTCCTTTGTGTGGGTCAGGTAAGAGCTGTGAGCTGGCCCTGCTTGGCTGGACATTGCCAGGACCTTCCTGCCTCTTAGAGGACTCCTTAATTACTCTCATTTCAGAGATAGTGCCATGGAGAATGCAGAGATGAGCTCAGTGCTGGGGTTTGGGTTCCTCAAGTTCAGGGGGCTCTTGTTTGATAGAGCTCTTCTGTTTTGCCCTCCTTTAGGTGGTGAAGGTTGGAATAGTGGAACAATCTTCTGCAACATCGGGTAAGGAACGTCCTGTGTTTGCTTTCTGTGTCCTGCAGCAGGTGGGAGCCTGGCTTCATAGGCTGAGCAGGCCTGTCCATTGCTGATGTCTTGGAGCACTGTCAGGTGGAATTGGATTTTATGAGCTCCCAGTGGTTTGTCTGCAGAAAGAGAGCCCTCTCTCCTGAGAGAGGCCCTCTTGTTACTTTTCATGGAGCTTCAGGCAGGTGAAATTCCCACACCTACTCGAGGGAAGCTCTGCTCTTACGTTTTTGCAAACACCATTTTTCTAATGTTGTCAATGGGATGGATTCACTGTTACGGTTGTTTGAGGTTCCTGCTTCAGCCTGGGGAGGCAGTTCATCAGAAGTTCATGCCTGTCTCCCTACAGTGGGCTCAGTTGTTGAATGAGATTGATCTCAGTGCCTGGGAACTTCAGGGTGGGAAAAATTTTATTTTTTGTTGTGAGAGTGCAAAGCTGATATACAGGATACTGTCTGCTTACATACACAGACATGGGGTGGTGCTATTTTGTCAATGTGAACTTATTTTATTCCTCCTTCATATGCACAGGAATATTGTTTTTCTTGTGTTGGGATTGTTTCTTGTCTTGCTTCACTGTCAAACTCGGATTCTTGTGGCCTGGGTTGCACTCAAGTTTGTGCATGGAGGCAGCCCTTCTAGGGGTCACTGCCTGCTGTCACAGGGCTCCCACCATCCTAAAGGGCCAACAGGAAGGGGATGAAACCTGGGTTGTGGAGGGTGGAGGCAGATGGAATGGGGAGATCCAGAGGTACTGGATTCCAGGAGTGGTGCTGCCCTGCAGTGGTTGCAGGGGGAGATTCCCTGTAGGAGATCAGTGGGCTGGGCTGTCGCTGTGCAGGAGGCTCTAAATCATCTGGGAGCAAACCCCAGGAGAGCAGATGCCAAAGGAGGAGCCCCAAGGAGTGTCATTGTCTGTGCTTGCCTTGTGCCCAGATACACAAACCCCCTCGGAGGTGTGGAGCCAGTCACAACTGATGGGCCAGCTGACCTCTGGATTGTGTCTGAGTAAAACCTGTGCAGCAGGAGCATGGATAAGGAGACTGAGCTTTATCTATCCCAGGGTTTTGTGCTGTGGGACAAACCCAGACAAACAGTTTGACTTCCTTTTTTTCAGGTGACTCTGATGACGCTGCTCCCTCAAGCTCCGTTGTCCTTTCTTCCACCCCACCTTCTGTGTCCCCTGCTGTGAAAGAAGCCTCCCCCACGCCCCCTTCCTCACCATCTGTCACAGGCAGCTTCTCCTCCCCAAGGTAAGTCATGTTTTGTTTCCTTACAGCTCTTTTGTTGGCTTATCTGGCATACACGTGGCAGAGGACTCCTCCAGAGGGGACCCATAGTTCTTTCATCCCTAGCAAACACTGGGAGTTTCACCTTTCTCCTTTATCTCTTTTGCCTCTGGAGTCCTTGCTGGAGCTGACAAGGAGCTGGGGAGGGCAGGGGAGTTTTGCACTTGGTAGGAAGGCTGCACGTCTCAGGGACAGGATTCTCTTGGGAAGATATGTATTCAGAAAAATTCCTGACTCTTACTACACGTGGGTGCCAGGCTAATCCCTCATGACTCTTACGTTTGTGAGTGGAAGGTCAGAGTGGCTTCTGCTGGAGCTGATGGCTTTCTCTATGAGGGTAGTGCTGGCACTGCAGCTCCCACTCATGTGCCAGAAAGCCCATCTCAACAGCAAGGGGACTGCACCTGTGGGTAATACTAAGCCCTCGTTTAGCTGAAATTTTTAGGGGTGAAGGGAGGAAACCCTTAGAAAGCTGCCAGTTAGACTTGCCCTGGCCAGGACTCTTCATTCTGTTGCTGCACGAAACGTTGGTGTAGCTGTCTAACACTTTGTGTGCAGTTCTAGTATTCAGAGGCACGTGGTGAAGTTCCCCTTGATGTGTTAACTTCCCTGAACTTCTAAGGGAACACAGCAGCAGTCTTGTGAGAAGGGGAAACTGGAAGCATTTGAACTCTGCAGTTTAGCAGAGGAGAGGAAAGCAATAAGCCACTCAAGTTATGCAAAGTCAGGAGGTTTGGGGTTTGTAGAGGGTGGCAGAGCACTGGGACAGGTGCCCAGGGAGGTTGCAGAGTCCCCCTCTCTGGGGACATCACAAACCCACCTGGATATATCCCTGTGTCACTTGCTCCAGGTGACCCTGCCTTGGCAGGGGGGTTGCACTGGATCATCTCTAGAGGTCTCTTCCAACCCCCACAATTCTGGGGCTCTCTGAAGCCTGTGGCACAGGAGCTGGGGGCACACAGTGACACTTCAAGAGCTCAGGTAAAAGAGACAAAGGAAGGGATCACATCTGCTGCCTCTGTGGCAGCAGCAGCAGATCAAAGAGGGGTCAGACAAATTCACGACAGCAGATCCATTAATGACTACTAAAGGATGTTTGGGAGATGTCTCCTCTAGCATCACTAAACCTGTAATTGTCAGGCTGGGGAAGTGCCAGGGCATGCTCTGAGGCTGGGCTGATGTGCTCTCCCTAAGTAGTGTCCCCTGCTGTCCCTGTTGGAGACAGAATGGGGACCTTTCATCCCACCCCAGAGTGCCCTGCAGGGACCTTTAACCTCTGACTTCTCAGACTGGCTTAAGAATTCCCTTTTGACAGGAGAAAATGGAGATGTGAAGGTGCCAACTGAGGTGCCCAGCAATGCAAGGTGCCAGGGACCCAGTTGTCCAGGCCCCTCCTGGTGTGTCCCTGTGGTCTGATGGCAGGGGAACCCTGTGTGCCCCTGCAGCAGCTGGCTGGAGTGCAGAGAGCTAGGGGCTCCGGGGAGCAGAGCTGGATCCTTGTGTGTGAGCTTTGTGTATGGGCTTTCCAGAGGTGGAAGTGGTTTGGGAACTGGTGCCCCTGGGAGCATAGGGTATTAAAGCTGTGAGCCATGAGTGTGGTAAATCTAAAGCTGACACCCCCGCTCTAGGAATCTGGTACTTTTTGCTTTTGTACTGTGTGGTACAGTCATCAAGAAATGAAGAAGTGTAGGTTCAACATTGTTCCATCTTCCCTGATCTGTAAGTGACAGCACAGGGAGTGAGGGGTGACCCAGACTGAGTGACTAAGCCACATGTTAAACTGGGAATGGAACAGAAAATCTTTTCAGGGCCTAGTGAATATTAGGATGCTTTGTCTTTATGTCTGAGTTGAGAAATGTGATGCAAAGGAGCCTTACAACTCAAAGCAGCGTCTCCAAAGCATTGTCCTTAAAGAATCTCACTTCTGAATATTGCCCTGAGAACCAAAAACCTGGTTTTAGTTATCAGAGATGAACTCTGCTTTGCAGTCTGACTTTTAGCAAATAAATGCAAAGAAATAAATGGCAAAGAAAAGGAAATTATTTGCTGGGAGGACTACATCCTTGTTTTACCTTTTCTTATTAGACAGGTCGTACAGAGAGATGCATATTTCATTCAAGATCACAGATTTATCTTCCTTAACAACTGCCATTTCTCAAACTGGGGGCACAGACTGGTAGATAAATTTAGGTTTTTGTCAAGTACTTGTGTATTATTCAACACTGATTGTCACTGTGTAGGAAGAAGTATAGGCTATCACTTGTAGGTCTGCTGAATGATGAAGCCCTGCTCCCCTCAGGGTTAGCAGTGAGAGGCAGGGGCAGGAGAGGGCTGGAGCTTCCCAGGCTGCTCATCTCACCTTTACTGGCTCAGGAAAGGGCTGGCAGCATGTTTTGGTGATGCACAGGAGTTTCCAACAGCAAGAGCATATCCTGAAATCTGCTGTTGTTTAGCAAACGTCACAGGGCTGGCAGAACATTTTTTTCCCAAGAGTCAAATTCCCCAGCAAGTGGCAAGGTTTGAGGGTAGGCAATTGCAAAAAGCAAGTCAGGGGGACTGGGAACTGAGTGCCTGATGTTCAGGGACTTGCCAAGTCTTAGTTCACCCCAGCTGAGAGTTGGTTTTGGCAGTGCTGTGCCTGGACAGTCACTCGTCAGTGCTCAAGAGGCAGCAGCAAGGTGCTTACAGTCTCTTTCCCCCACTCAAAGATGAAGTAATCTGGGCCACCTCAGGAGCTGCCTTTGCTGCTGTGTCACAGAACTCAGCAGCATTTAAGGAGCAGCATTTAAGGTGTGCTCCCTTTCCCACTGCTCACCCTTGTGGCTGCAGCAGGCCAGCTTGTGTGGGCTCACTGAGGTGCTGTACCCTGGGACCCAGGCTGCATCTCTCAGGGGTGACTTCTTGGCCTTCTGTAACTGCTGAGTGTCACTGTGAAATGCCACTGCCTGATCCCCCAAGAGCCAGCTGTTTATCCTCTGGCCAGGAGTGGCAGCCGCTCTGGCAAAACCCTGCTGAGGGGCACGCAGAAATGACCTCCTCCTCTTGTTCCCCAGCCAGGGCCTCGGTGCTGAGTTGATGGGTCTGCAAGTGGACTACTGGATTGCAGCTCCCCCCGTGGACAGGAAGAGAGACCCAGAGAAGAAGGACCCCTCCACTACCAAAAACACACTGAAATGCACTTTCCGGTCGCTGCAGGTCAGCAGGTTACCTGCCAGCGGCGAGATCGCCACCACACCAACCATGTCCATGACTGTTGTGACAAAAGAAAAGAACAAAAAAGGTGAGGTGTCCTTCTGCCCTGCTGCTCCAGAGCTGCCTGACTTGTCAGTACTGGATCACAGCACTTCACTCCTGTTTTTGTGCCCCAAATCCTGGTCAGTTGATGAGAAGTGACTGCGTGAAGTGGTAGGGATTGAAGGGGTGGTTCCTCTGTGTGAGGTAAAAAGGGGATATGTTCACCCTGGGGGCTGAACAGCTAAGGTGGTATAGCCCAAAGGAACAAAGGTGGGGACAGGGCAAGGACATGCAGAAGGCCATGCCTGGAGAGTTTCCCTGTATGCCTTGTGAGCCTGTTGGTGCTGTTTTGGGATTTTGGGGTGTTATATATTGCCTTAGATAAGAGGCAGCTTGTGCCCCAGCCAGCAGTGAGGGTAATTGAGCCCCTCCTTTCTGGCAGTGTGCTGGAAGCTTGGGATAGCTGTACTTTCTGGAATTATATCCTCATGCTATAAGCCTTTAGCTCAAAGGAGCCACAGAGAATAAAAAAAGCAATGTAAGGGTAAACAAAAGCCCAGGAAGTATCACAGATCCCTGTGAGGTGATGGAAGAGGAGTAACCCCTGAAGAGGAGTTTAGAGCCTCCCACTCCCACACGAGAGCCAGTGGGGTGATTCAGGACCTGGAGCAATGTCCTAGGAGCAGCAGCTGAGGGAACTGGTGGTGTTCAGCCCAGAGAAAAGGAGGCTCAGGATGACCTTATCACTCTCTACCACTACTGAAAGGACATTGGAGCCAGATGGGAGTCAGTCTCTTCTCCCAGGTAACGAGGGATGGGACATGAGGAAGTAGCCTCAAGGTTTGCCAGGGGAGACTTAGATTAGCTATTAGGAAAATTTCTTCACCAGAAGGGTTGTGAAGCCCTAAAAGGGGCTGCCCAGGGCAGTGGTGAAGCCACCATCCCTGCATGCTTGGAGGTATTTAAAAGATGTATGGATGTGGTGCTTGTGGACGTGGTTTAGGGATGTAGTTGGCAGTGTTAGATTAGCAGTTCAATTCAACGACCCTGGAGATCCTTTCCAACCTCAACAATTCCATGATTTTATAATTCTTATGCTTTTGCACAGAATTTTTTGTGGGTCAAAAGGAAGTAGAAGATAAATATTCTTCTGCTCTTAAGCTCGTGGCTTTTTTTTCTCAAAACAAACTAACAAAATGGCATTTTGAATGTTTTCAGTGATTTTGTATTTGTTCCTGGCCTTGGTAATGTGAAACATTTTAGAAATTGAGAACAGCTCTGCAACAAATTATTTTCAAGGAACTAGCAAGGCAGTTCTGCATTTACATTTTGGCTGCCAGCAGTTGTCCTTCACAACATCCTGTGGAGTCACTCCTGGTGGATTCTCAGAGAAGACTGCCAGAGCCTCCTGGGCTGCAGGACATGGGTGCATAACCCTGCATGGTGACCCAACAGAGCAGGAGTTACCTGAAGTAATTACCTTTAGAGTCAGGATTATAAGCTGAGAAGGCTTCACATGGAGACATTTAGGGATAAAGTGCTCACGTGCATCAGTGATGGTGCTCAGCACTGACAGACTCCTGCCAAAAAGGCAGGATCTTAGGAGTAGGAATTTTCAGACATGAATGTTTAAATGCAGAAACTCAAGAAAGAATCAGTGCAGCTCCTGTGAGTGGCATTGATTCACCTTGTGCTGGTTTGCTTTTCTTCCAGTTATGTTTTTGCCCAAGAAAACAAAGGACAAGGAGGTTGAGTCGAAGAGCCAGTGTATCGAAGGAATCAGCAGGTTGATTTGCACAGCGAAACATCAGCAGAACATGCTGCGTGGTGAGTGCAGCCCTGCATCCCTTTGGCTGCTGGGGCAAGGCTCACAGGCTGTGATTGTCCTCCAGGCAAAGAAAGGGCTGAGCTGATGTCCTGCCCTGTGCCCTGGAGCCAGCATGGTGGGGATATTCCTGGGGAATGGACTTCCATGTGTCCAGCATGGGGGAATGCTTTAATAGATCTGGGATGGGGGAAGGTCCTCCTTTAGCTAGCTCTGAATCAGCGCTCTGGATGAGGACAAGGGTTGGACAGGGCTTCATTCCCTCTCTGTCATCTCCTGTTTCTCTTGCACATGTGGTGCAAGTGTTGCTTGGTGGC
This sequence comes from Thryothorus ludovicianus, assembly GCA_013397245.1. NCBI lineage: Eukaryota > Metazoa > Chordata > Aves > Passeriformes > Certhiidae > Thryothorus > Thryothorus ludovicianus. The sequence goes on along the minus strand of VZTB01012834.1, from coordinate 205,726 downwards.
GGGCGGTGACATTGTGACTGCTCCTCTGGGCAGGACACTGGCATGTGCTCATGCCACAGGAGAAGCCATACATGCCTCTTGTAGACAGACCTGGAGTGTCTGTCAGTGGAGCTGAGCATCCAGCAGCAAAGTTACCCATGTAACCTGGTCAGTTAGTAATCCCCAACAGGGGGACCTGCTTGGGTCACCTCCTTAATCCTGGCCTGTCCCTGTGAAACTGGCAGGAGTGAGAGGTGTTAACAGGACATGTGTCACCTCTTTGGGAGACATGGATGTCCTGGTGAGAGTGCCAGTGAGGAGGGACCAATGTCCATCTCTGTAAGAGTGCATTTGCCCAGAAAAGAAAATGAAGTGTGCTTAGGAAATCTGAGAAGCCGGATCAGGTGCTGCTGAAATCAGCAGTGTGGGGAGCTCTGGTGTCAGCGAGCGATGCTGGAACAACAGCCTGAGCTGCTCTCCCTAAACCTGGTGTGCTCCTGAGCCTTTCCTTTCTCCCCCTGAGTGCAACTGGGTGAGGCAGAGCAGCTGAGTGTGGCCAGGCCTCCCTCTGCCGACTGCAGGGGGACTTCTGGCAAAGCTGCCTCAGGCTGGCCACTCCCCTGGGTATTTCCTAACTCTTCTCTCTTCTTACCCTGCCCTGCAGTCCTGATCGATGGGGTGGAGTGGAACGACGTCAAGTTCTTTCAGTTGGCAGCACAATGGTCCTCTCATGTCAAGCACTTTCCCATCTGCATCTTTGGACACTCCAAATCTAACTTCTAGCCGTGCTGGGCGCAGGGACTTTCTGCCCATCCCGAGGACTGCACACCAGGAGCCAGGAACTGCGTGCCAACTCTGACTCACGTCGCTCTGCCCTCTCCTGCAGAATTAATTACAGATGTGCTTGGATTACTTTTGAATTACTTTTTTCTATTAACTCCTAAGTTTACTACAAAGAAAGGAAACCCCTTTAAACAAAGGCAAAAAAAAAACCCAACAAACCAGTCTTAAATATAGATGTGCTGACAACGTGAAGTCGTGGGGGAGTTGGCAGGAGCAGGCAACCTGCCCAAGAACACCTACCACTTACGAGCAGATAGCTGAGTAACTGCACTGCTTATTAACCTGAGACCTCATTGGTGTGAGTGGGCTGGGAGAGCCATGGATCAGCTCGAGCAGCTTTTTAGAAGATCATGTGCATTATGGCCCCCGCTCCGTATTCCTAGGGGAAAAGGATGAAAAGCATCTTTCTTCCTGCTGTCGAAGGACAAGAGAGCAGCGAGTCTGGAGGGAGTTCACCTGTCCAGTGTGGAAAACAAGCCACTTGGAGAGTTAGGGAGGTCTGGAGAGGAGATCCTCTTTGGAGCATGGAGCCTGCCACGGGGACAGGCAGGTGCTGGTGCCGAGGTGATGTCTGAGGAGGATTGGGTGGGATCAGGAATTAGGGAAATATGAAGTGTAAGGAAACTCTCGTGTCCCAGGTCTTTGACAATGACCAAACCGAGCCAGTCTCTGTGTTCCCCAGCTGGCTGTGTTGCTGAGGGGCACCACGTCAGTGGGGTTGCTGCTATTTACATACTCACACCAATTATTTACCTGTCAATAAAACCTCGTCCAGCCTCGAAAGGGAAAGGATTTTTTTTTAACAGCTGCAAATTTTTTTTAATGCTTTCTAAAAAAAAAAAGAATAAAAATAAAATAAAAACAAAAAGTAACAGGAAAAATATTAATTTGCCAAAAAAAACCCACAAACCCAGGAGGATAAGCCGTTGTCCGTGGAGTGGTGCATCACTGTAGTGGCTGGACTGGGAGCCAGCCAGACACTCTGTGTGTCCAGCTGCCTTCCTGCCCATGTGTCACACCTGAGGTGGCAGGGGCTGCTTTGTCAGGTGGTGGATGGGATGTGGGAAGCAGAGTGTCATTGCCATGTGGAAGAACAGACATCTCTGGCATTTCAGGGTAAGGGACTGAAATTTCTGATGGGCTCTTTTGGGTTCCACCCCTCGCGGGCAGGCCAGGCTCTGTGAGTTTTTCCAGAAGGCACTTTCTGTGGGCAGTGATGGCTTTGAACTGCTTTTCTTTTTTTTCTTTTCTACCTGATCCCTTACCCTTGGATTTTTAAAGGCTTGGGGAGCCTCTCTGCGCTGCACAGCAGGTCCCACTCTGCACGGGGACCAGCCGGGTTCTGTTGGGCACTGCTGGTGTGCTCTGCTGGCAGGGAGATTCTGAGGTGAGGACTGCGCCTTGGGCCTGTCGCAGCTTGGGCTACTTCACCAGCTGATGTGGTGAAACCCTTTCCCAGCACACGGGTGACCTATGGGCTGGGTATTTTCTTCAAACCATGCTGGGGAGGAGGACGCTGTCCCCAGCCTGGTGGCATGCTGCTGGGCAGGACACGCTGCAATACTTTGTTCTTCCTGCCTGCCGTGTGCTGGCTCTGGCAGAGGCAGTGGGAATGATGTCGTGTCCCTCAGCTGCCATTTTTGGTTGACCTGAGCTGATGCTCTGGGGCTGTGTAGCGTTGCCTAGCAGCCACAGCGTGGGAGAGGGTGTATAAGCACATCACATCTTTATCGAGGCTGTTGCATTAAAAAAAAAAAAGCTTTGTAAAGGAGATTAGTCAGTGTATGATTTCTCCCTTGAGTCTCACGCTGGTGTGACAGGGGTGGTTGGGCTGGGTTCCAGCTGTGTGCAGCCTGGGCAGCTCTGGCAGTGCTGCCACAGAGGTGATGGGGACTGACCGACTGCAATAACTTTGTTTACTGGGGGGTGAGGGGAGAACCATCACTGTGCTCCTCTTTATATTTCAACCTACTGTAAAGAAAAAAACCTGGTAGCTAGGACAGGGCTTCCAGAGTCCTGCCTATCTAATGTGTGTTGCCCTGCTGTACTCTGTGTGTGTGTGTGTGTATGTGTGAGAGAAACACTTCTGCTCGTTGCATTTCATGTTGGTTTGTGTTTTGTTCTAACTTTATACAAGCAGGTTTGTCGGGAGACTCTCTACACCTGAGGGCTTGATTTCTCCCTTGTGGAAAGCTGTTGTCGCTCTGAAATGCGTCTTCTGTGCAAGCAAACATCCTGACTTCTCAGCCTTGTTACCCAGAGGGAGTCCAGCTGTGGCAGGCTGGGCCTGCCTGTGGGCAGCCATGTGCCCTGGGCTGGCTGTGGTGTTTCCTGGCCCTCGAGGCAAGGGCTGCCATGCAAGTTTGGTGGCACAGCTGTCATCAGGTTGTTGTGTCTCTGTTGTTTCTCTTGTGGGAGCCACTTTGCGCAGCTGTTTCTTTGTCAGGAGTAGAAGCAGGTTTCTGTCTCTGAGAAGGATGAGTGTCAGAGCGTGTGGCTCAAGACTGTTTTGGGAAGGAGCTTTGGACCTGGTGCCATGAATGAGTGACTGAGCTCAGGTCTCCCACCTTCCCCAACTTCCCCAACAGTTTCTGGGGAGCCTTGCCAGGAGTGAGCTCCACTGATTTGAGAGATCCCCACTGTGGGATCAGGAAAAGCTTCTGGGGCAGCAGAGGGCCCGTGCCAGCCTATGGGTTTGGGTGGTCGTGGCCACGCCAGCAAGTGGAGGAGGATGGCTTAGAGCAGAGACAGCACCACTCGATGTTCAGCTCTGGAGAGTTTGAGCAGGGAAGGTATATCTCAAATGAAGAAACTCGGGGGCTGTCTCCCATGTCAGGCTTGCTTTGGAGCTGTGTGCTCTGATAGCAGAGGCAGGGCCTGGGTTGGGCCACCACCTGAGTGGATCTCTGACCAGGAGGTGCTGTGAAGGTGGTGTCCCTTGCTGTGTCCCTTTCTCTGTGTCCCAGAGCTCACCCCAGCCCCCCAAGAGGGCCTGTCTCTCCTGCCCCTCTGGCTGTGGCTTCTCTCAGAGCACTGGTTTCTTTCCCAGCTGCCGTGGCCAGGCCCCAGCTGGCTCTGGGGAGCGGGCAGGTTCCGGCTGCGCCACGCTGACCCAGCTCGGCAGCTCTGGAGAGCAGAGGAAAGGTGGAGGGGTTTTGTGGCATCGTGTTGCACCCAGAGTGCTTCTCGGTCCTCTGGCTCCAGTTCCCTGGAGACAAAGGCTGGGCTGCGGCCCTGCCAGCACTCTGTCAGGGCTGGCTCTGCTGTGGCGCTGGTGACGTCGGGGACATCTCGTGTGCCTGTTGTAGCTCGGTGCTGCCGTTCCCATCCGGTTCAATTGTCACTTCACATTGCAGCGGGAGCTGCAGAGTCGTCTTGAATTACACATGAGTTTGGGGAGAACTGTGGTCTCTTTGGTTGTGTTCTGCTGCTTTAATTAGAACACGAGATAGAGCTCGTGGCTTTATCCCGCAGAGGGGGCAGGGGTAGGTGTCTGGGAGGTTTCTGGGGCTGAGGAGACGCGCCTGTTTGCTTTCCATCATCACACTCAGCCAGGAACCACACTGCCCTGTGCTTAACCTGTGATTGCAGCAAAGGGCCCTGTCTTGTTTCTCCCTGGCAGCCTGTGCTGGCGGGAGCACTGGAGAGCCAGGGCAGAGGATGAATCTCCAAGGTTAGGAGGGAAATCATGTCAAGAGGCAGCAGAATCAGTCATCTTTTCCTGCTGCTTGGTGTGCTAAGGGATTGGGAAACTGGGATTAGGACAGTCCTGGCATGCAGCTGTAAAGGGCTTGGGGCCCTGGATCTTTCTTGAAATTAGGTTGGATGCAGTGTCTTCTTCTGGGGGTCTTGATCTCAGCAGATATTTGAGTAGCCGTGTTTTGATGTGACACTCTCCTCTGGCAGGAGAAGGCCAGAAATGAGCAGCAGCATCTCCTGGAGGCTTCCTGCTGCCTCTTCAATGGTGTTCTCATGGGAGATGTTCCTGGCAGGGCCGGCTCCTACAGGAAGGATCACTTTGGTGCTTTGAGACAGACTGGGGCAGAAGGGGACGTGCCAACTCGTAAAGCAGCAGGTCACTGGTTTCCTTAAGGAAGAGCTCTGTGCTGGGGCCATGTCCAGTCAGAGCTGTGGCTGGACAGTGGCCAGAGCATTGCCTGCCTGGCTGCAGATGTGCCCCAGCCATGGGGACGCGTCTGAATTCTGGGGCTGCGTGCCACCAGGCTTGTCCAGCCCGTGGCATTTGAGGGGACATTACCACTTTGTAGATTCCCGAGCTGTCCATCTGTGTCATTGTTGTATTGTTTGGGTTCTAGGGTTGTTTTTTATGAAGACAGATTAAATGTAAATAGCCTTTTTTTTTTGGAACAAACTGCAACGTGCTCGACCTCGTCAACTATTTTATGGTACTAATGCAACACTAATAAAGCTGGACATGAAAGCACACACCCGTCCCCTGAGTCGTCTCTCAGCAGGGGCTGCTCTGACATGCTTGGTGCTGTTGTTTGCAGGAGGAAAGAGCAGCATGACCTTCTGCTGTGAGGGTTCTCTTGTGTTATTTATCCAGCTACCACTTCCAGGGCAGAGCTGGTGCATTGGCTTGTCCTTCCCAGCACCGAGCTCTCCTGTAGTTTTACAGCCCCGCTGTTCTGCTGGCTGCCTCCTTTCCCAGAAGGATCTGCTCACTTCCTGCAGCCCTCTCCAGCACTCAGTCCTCACCTCTGCACAGCAAGGAAGGACCAAGCTGGTGCCCATTTCTGATCTGGGAGCTGTGGTGCAGGTAGTGTTGGGGTACCAAGGGGGGCATTCAGGGGGAAAGACTGAGGCTGTGGGGGGTCTGAAACTGTGTGTGCTCCTGGTGGGACAAGGACAGGAATGTGTGGGATTCCAAACGCCTGGATTCAGCACTGGGGAGTCAGAAGGTGGAGAGGAAGGAAAGAGGAGAGCTCAGCCACTGTTGTGAGGGAGGAAGGTGAAGAAGAAATTTTGAGAAATGGGTCCATGGCTATGGTCCTTAGGATCCAGGATGTTGGAGGCAGAAATGGGAATGCTGTGCTGGAGCAGCCTGTATCCTCATGCTATCCTGACCCAAGGGTGAGGGAAGGAAGGCTGACAGCTGCTGGAGCAAAGAGCTGGGGTGAGGGAGCCCCTCAGAGCTGCTGGCAAAGGACACAGGTCTCAGTGGAGATCTCAGATACTCTGCATGGGCTGGCCAGGTACCGATGCATTTATGGCCCAAGCCCTTAGCTGGAAGAGGGGACACAAAACCCACACATGGTGGCACGTAGCAGGTATTGGATCATTCCGGGCAGGAGGAATGGAGGTAGCTCAGAAGGGGGCAAACTCAGTACTCTGGAGTGCAGAAACAGTACCTAAAGCCATGGAGAAGGTCTGGCTGGTGGTGAAATGGGGAGGGGGGACACCATGGAAGAGCTGGGGGAGACAAACGTGAAGACTGTGTTCTGGCTGTGTATTATCTGCACAGGTTCAGCTGTAAACTGGCACTGATGGCCTGTCTGTATGAAAGAGGCACATCCTGAGCATCACCTTTCAGAGCCCATGGAGGAATTTGTCTCAGCACATGAATGAGGATGTGAGCAGAGGGCACTGGGGTGGTGGGAAGGCTCCTGTGCTGCTGGGGAAAGCAGAGGACCAGCCCCACCTCAGCAGGGAGAGCACCAAGCCAAGCGCCCTCAGCACACTCTCCTGTTGCCTGGAAGAGAGAAGAAAATGAGGGTTGGGTGGAGCAAGAACAGCTTTGGGTCGGAGTATACCAGGCTGCATGCAATGGGCCTGGTGAGCTTCCCTCATCCACATGCACTGGGACAGAAATTTCTGCTAAGCAGCCTAGGACTGGGCTCTCAAAGCACTGGTGTTTTTCTTTTGCAGGTGTGGGCCTTTCTCAGATCGTGTACACCCTCACTGCCATGGCAGAGGTGTCAAACACAAGCCATGCCCTGCCAGGATGCACCAGAAGCCCTCTGGGAGGCCTGGGTTTGCACGGTGGGAGTGGGGTTTGGTGGTGGGAGATGGGGCATTGCAAGAGCTGGCTCCATCCCAGGCTGTATCTTCAGTTCCAGCTCGCCACCCTCCCACTGCACGACGTCCCGGCCCTGACCACAGCTGTTGCTTAACCTGGAAGAGGAACAGCAGGGAAGACCTCACACGTTCTTGTTGCTGTTGTTTAAAACACGATTTAGCATCTGGAAAAAGCAGCCAACACTGTGTGACCATCAGCTTCTCCACGTGCAACTACCAAGTGTGCCGGGACGTGATCTGTAAATATTTGCTCTGGATAATTTTTCTGAGTCCTGCTGGATTATTTTCAGCTGGGCAGAGCGGCTGCAGCAGCAGCAGCCTGGGGAGGGCCAGCCCTCGTGTCCTGCAGTGTGCCGGGCGCCTGTGCCAGCACGAGCTTCCCCCGGTGGCTGGGGAAGGAGCAAACAGCACGGCGGTGCTCCCCGGCGCTCTGACCTTTATTGGCTGACCGATTTTCACCCTCAGAAGTGTTTTCCTCACTCGGCTGTGCTCCTCACGCATATTGGGAATGTAAAGCAGTGCCCTGTGCCCTTCTGGGATCTGAGGACTGCCAGATTTGGTGTTAGAGGGTTGTTTTCTTAACACACAAAGGGAATTTTAAAAAGAGCCCTGTTCTTTCGGAAAAATATCTGTATTTCAGTAGATATCAGTGTTTTGGGCCATCCTATGTAGGCGTTTCAGTGCTTTGTGGGAAGCAGTGTAAAGAGAACAGCAGCAGCTCTGCCCAGCCCATACCCAGTAAAGGGTATGACTGCACTGTTACCCACTTACTCCAGCAAAGACTTTCATGACAGGTATCTTTTGGCCATCCTGACCTGTGTGACTATGTGGAGAGGTACTGGGTGTCACCTGGCTTAGGCAACACCAGGTGACTCTCCAGCTCTGTGCTGGAGCCAAGTGTAGTCATCTTGCCTTGCCTGAGAGCCTCCAGGTCTGCTTCTGCTCACCATCAGAGGGGCAGCTTTTCATGGNGGTGGCCTGTCACCTTTGCTGCTGCGCTTTGTCAGCCCTTGCTGGGGGACCTGCTGTAGAGGTGCTCTGTACCACAGAATGGTGGTTTCTTGGGGTGTTTCTTGCCTTCAGCCAGTTCCTGTAGGAAAAAACGTGGCAGTGGCAATGTGCAAGTTTTGCAGAGCGATCTGGAGCTGACAGCTGTTTGACAATTGTGTAAGCACTGCAGGGCTGCTGAGGAGACACCTGGACAGGAGCTTTGCAGGACTAAAGGGATGTACCTGCATGCAGCCCCGGTGTGCCCAGGACCAGCAACACCCGCAGGTTAGTGGGCAAAGGAAAGTTAAAGCCATTGTTTCATCTCTCAGGCTGACACCTGAGGAGGGGGAAAGCCCCGGTACAGCAGCGGGGGACACAAGCAGAGTGAGACAGTGCAGGAGTGGGGAGTGTAAGCAGGAGGTGTGTGGGGGGCTGAAGGGATGTGCAAGGGAAGCACATGGGTGTAGGTGCAGGTGTGAGCAGGCTGTGGGTGTGCACCAGGAGGGCTGTGTCTGTGCAGGGACCTGCTGTTCCTGCCCAGGACGTGGATGGCCTGTGGCGGTCAGGTGTGTGTGAGGAGGACTCTATATTTGTGTGTGTGTGTGTGTGTGTATCTGAGGACAAGGCAGTGTAGGGCCGTCCAAAACCACAGGTGGTGCCTGCACATGGTGGAGGCTGTGTGTGAATACAGGCGCATGAGAAGGACAGTGGGTACAGGCACACGCATGTGAGCACAGGTGGTGTTTTTGTGTGTGAGTCTGTAGCTGAGGACAGTCTGCTCTGTGTGTATGCAGGGCTGCCCATGCCAGGCCAGAGCCAGTGCATGAGGAGAGTAGAGCCTGTGTGGGGCCGAGAGCTGGGTGAGGAGGGTGGTGTGAGGGTAGGGTTGTTGTGTGTGCACAGACAGTCCATGTGTGAGCCACTGGTGTGCACAGGCAGTCAGTGTGTGTGTGCCAATGGTCAGTGTGTATGCCACTGGTGTCAGGTGTGTGCCGCTGGTGTGCGCAGGTGGTCAGTGTGTGTGTGCCAATGGTCAGCGTGTATGCCACTGTCCGTGTGTGTGCCACTGGTGTGTCCGTGTGTGAGCCGCTGGTCAGTGTGTGCCGCTGGTGTGCACAGGTGGTCAGTGTGCAGTGGTGTGTGAGTGGAGGCTGCGTGCGTGTGCAAGGAGAGGCTGTGTGTAGGTGCTGTGTGTGTGAGCAGAGGTGCTCTCCGTGTGTTTGTGCACAGTGTGTGTGTACAGGCAGTCTGTGCGTGTCTGTGTGTGTGGAAGCCGTGCCACCCGGCCCCGCTCGCTCCTCTCCCGTCCCTCCCCTCCTCTCGCAGGCCGCAGCGCCGCCCTCACACACCGCGGGCGGCTCTGGGTCGTTCCCCTCCCTCCTTCCCTCCCGCCGTCGCCGCCAGGCCCCCTCCGCCGGGCCCGGGCAGCCGCCCCGCCCTCCGCCTCGCTCCCTCCCCGTCCGCCGGCGCGGCCCCTTTAATTCCCCCGCTCCCCTCCC
>VZTB01012834.1:106599-196105 GCA_013397245.1 Thryothorus ludovicianus | reverse complement strand
GGGCCCGGCGCGGGGCAGCCGGGGCGCCGTGCCCGGGGCTGGGTGAGCCGCGGCGGTGGGCGCAGCGGGATGGCCGGGGCGAGGGCGAGCGGCCGCGTGGGGCCGTACGGAGAACGAGGGTGTGGGGAGACGAGGCATGTGAGGCTCGGGATGCTGGGGGCTCGGGGGCTGAGGCAGGTCCGGGGCCGGGACAGAGTAGCCGTGAGGCCAGACCCCGGGCTGGGGCCCGGCGTGGAGAGGCTGCTCGGGTGCGGGGTCATGCGAGGTTGTCGGGGTGGGGACCCGGGAGGAGTTGCTGAGATAAGGAGCACAAAGATGGGCAGAGGCTGCTGGTAGATCAGGGGGCTGGTGGGAGGCACGTCCTGCAGATCTTGGCCTCCCCTTGCACTCTTGCTGTTTTTTTGTGTGCTTTCCCATTAGTCTTCTGTTCAGGGTTGTGCTCCTGTCTGATTGTCCTTTGTTTTGGTTCACGTGAAGAGAAAGGAGAGGCAACGGGGTTTGGGACTGTGTTTTATGGAACATAGACTGAGGGTGGTCTGGCATGAATTTGTGCTCGGCCATTTTCCTTCATAAAAGCTATTCTGTGGAGCTTCTTTCTCCCCAGGACTATAGGCTGTACAAGAAGATGTTTTTTTGTGGAGTTTCCTCCTTTACAAAATGCCTTGCTTCTTGTGGAGTTCAGCAAAACCGAAGTAAAGTAAACAAGAGAAAAAATATAGCGAAGGTGGCCAAGCCATCCTGTTTGGCTGCACTCCATCAACAGCTACTTTCTGTTCTTTCTGTTCTTTCTGTTCTTTCTGCTCTTCTGGCCTACCTTCATTTTTTACCCTGAAAAATGCTGTTTCTTTTGTCATGTTTGTACTTTTTTTCTGGTTGCACCTGGTTTCACAGAGGTAGAAGAGCTGACTCTTGACTGTCCCAGCTTTGTGTCTTGTGTTGCCCCAAGCTGATAGTGTACCTGTAGCATTATGTTGGTGTGGAGATGCTGAGATTAGGGTGATAGGCAAGATGAGTTGTGGAAATTCACCCTGGTGTGACTTGCAAAGGGAATCGTTTCCTGGAAATTTTTGTTCAGCATTGAATGGTCAAGTCTTGTGGGGAGTGTCATCTCTTAGCATTTTTTGTGGGTAAATCTGCACTGTGCATCCCACAGAAGGTGGGAAAGCACCTCTGGAGGTCTCTAGATTGACCTCCTTCTAGAAAATGCCCTGGTAGATCCAAGAGCTCAGGGCTGTATCCATCCCAGGGTCTAAAAATGGTGATGCCACCCTTACTTGGGGTCCCATCCAGTGTTTGACCATGCTTACAGAAAATATTTGTTTCCACGTACCTAGATGGATTTTCTGTTGTTCCAGCTGGGATCCCCCTGCCCATTTTCCCTCATCCTGTCCCTGCTTCTGAGCAGGGCTGGCTGATCCTTGAGGGATGCCATTAGTAACCAGCAGCCTGGTGAAGGTTATAACTGTTGGTTGTGATCCTTTAAAACTGTTGTTACAGTTTCCCCCCTACCTTTATTGTCCAATTTTTCAAGCATTTTCCTTTGAAGGATGCTGTGGGAGGCTTAGCAGGGCCTTTGACATGAAGTCAAGGTGTCCAACACCCCCTGCTCAGCCACTGGGCTGGTCTCTTCATCCCAGATGGGGGAGTCACGTTGGTCAGGTGTGATTTACCTTTGGAATACCCATTCTGTCATCTCAATTACCTTTTTGTCCTTCTTGCACTTGGAAACGGTGCCCAGGATTTGCTCCACAGCCTTCCTGGGCAGAGGGCAAGGCAGTGGCTGATAGCCAAGGTTACAGTGCTCTGTTGTGGTCCATATGGATGAAGTCTTGATTTGATGTATTACTAAGATCAACATATGGATGGATGCAGCTGTTTCTGTGTGAGAGCTCTGTTCAGCCCGAGCCCAGGAGTGTGTGTTATCGAATTGTTTCTGACCTCTGGTGCTGCTATCTCCCACTAATGGTTTTGTGCACTGAAGTTGTGCATGAACTCCAGGGCAGGATTAACTCCAGAATGGGATTTGTGCACAGTCATTTCATACACTTCCCACTGGAAGACAAACACTCAGCAGATAATCTCTTATTACACTTGTGACTACCGGATGTGCTGCGTGAACTCCAGACCTAACAGCTGCCGAAAGCAGCTTGCTCACTCTGGATCAATACTGCTCCTGGAAGTGTGCATTCACTCACAGAGGCTGGTCACTGCTTTAGGCCTGGCCCTGAAACACCACAAAACTTTGTTTTCAGAAGCCAGTGGTGGGTTGACAACAAGTGGACATGAAGTGTGTTGTTCTCTTGGTGTGTTCCTGGGTAGAGTTGTTGAGGAGCCTGTGCTGTGGGGGCTGAAGTCTCCCCCTTTTGTTGAGAAGCAGAGTGACCATGCTGAGGGGCTTGGGAGATGCCCCTTGAATGGTTGTGGATCTGTGGATCAGTTGACTGGTGGCTTTGGGGAGAGCAACTGGTTCTGGTGGATCCTGCCAAGTTTCTCCTAGTAGGTTTCTAGTGGGAAGAGGGTTGGTTTCCAATACAAACAGGACTGTCGCAAGCTAGCACAGTTCAGGGGGGATGTAAAGCTTTGGAAATATGTGGGGAAGAGTGCCAGGCTATCAAATTCCAAAGTGAAATGGGGAATCTTAGTTGTTGGCCAGTAGGAAATCCTGGAATCGCCTGCCTCCAGTGTAGCAGAAGTGAAGATTTCCTTAACAGCTTCTGTACAGTGATGAAACAAATGGCAGCACAAAGAAAGTGGACTTCTTTCACTTGGAAGGAGTCATGGTGGGCTGGTTTGCCTCTTCATGGGATGGGCTGGCAGCCTGTACGATCACAGACCGTCTGGGAATGTTGGATAAACACCAGATCAGAGAAGCTTGGGACCTCTGAGCTGGAATTTGAGGCCTCTGATGAAAAAATGCACGTGGGAGAGCGATGTTCATTGTTCTAGCTAGTGCTGGGCTCTGCTTTCAGGAGAGTGCTGTGTCAGCTGCCTGGAAGAGAACAGGTCATCTTGGTACCAAGAGGTTTTCCAGCAGGTATTCTGTCTCTGCCTTCTCCAGGAGAGCTTAGCTCTGCTGCCACAAGCATTCCTGTAGTGGTGGCAATTGACTGAGCCCCAGTGGAGGTTTATGCCCCTGTAGCATTCCCTTGATGTGGTGAAACAGTGATTTTTTTTGCATTTTCATCTTGCACTGATTTGAGGAACTTAATTTTTTTCCACCTCCCTCCTCCTCACTTTTTGTTTTTTCCTGGATTATTTTTAATCTTGCATCAGCTACCCAATCTGGTTCACTGTGGGACTGTGTGAACAGCTGAATGGGCTCAGTGGGAGGGCAATGAACAAGAGAATGGGAAAAAAGGGATAAGAAGAATGGAGGAAAAACTACTGAAGACAACATTTTTGCTGAGACAAATGTCAGTTTATGCTTTCAGGTGGAGTCCTTAATGTGTTTTTGACTTTTATGGGTTACCTTCTAGTTTGGGAGCATGCTTAGCTACAAAATTATCACTGTTTTTGAGTCTGTGGTACATTTAGGGTATGTTTAAAGGGCATTGGGAGATCTGATCACAAGTTAGTTAAGCACAGAAGTACTTGCTGCATCTTACACCTTTAAAGTGAGGGAAGTGATGACCCACAGTGCCTGACACAGCAGCTTTGTTCCAGTGTGCTGGAGGCTGAAGCTCCAGAACTCACTGGCATTACTTTAGAGCTGCTGGTGGTGTGTCTGTCTGCCTGTGCTGCAGTCACACACGTTATTTCAGTGTAGTCCCACAAGTTTTTAAGAATGGCAATATGACATCATCTCTGTGCTGCCATGGGGTGCTGTTAGTGCTTGGCTGGGGACTGTGCTTTGAGCTGCCCCCATCCCATCCTGTACTCCCACATCCAGGCTCCTGTGGCAGCCTACAGCTCTTGGCTTTGAGTGCTGCTGAGAGCTGGGAGCACAGGGATGGTGCATCCGTCCTCTTGACATCACAATAATGTCAGTTACAATCGTTTGAGCTTTCCTGGTAAAGAACTGAGAGCTCTTAAGGAGGCTTGCATAGAACACATTGCTGAGTCCAAATCCAGAGCAAATTCAGATCATTTAACTGCAGGATCACTTGGAAACCTTCTCCTGTCCCTTTGCTGTGTTGTCAGTGTGTGTTTTGGAGGGCTTACTGTGCACTATCCTTCTTTTGGTTGTGCTTGCTGGGTTTTTGTTTTCTAACTTTGCAGGTAACCTGAGATGAGAATGGGTTTAGTGGAGAGAGGTATTTAATAACCTCTAATAACATTTTTATCTGTAAAGATAAAAATGAGAGTTGATTCTTGAAAATTACTAATAGTCTTCTGTGGTCATTGGCTCTAATAAATTTAGGACAGCTTCTAGCTTATCACCTTTCAGCAACAGCTGGCCAGTGGGTTTCTTCCTCTTTTCCTTTCATTATTTCTAGTTGTACAAGTTTATCTCACATGTTTTGCAGTCTTCCTTTCCTTCCCTTTCCTCTGCCCCATATCAGACTGCTTCAGCATTTGTTAGCCTTTTATTGGGAGATGCTGTGTGGGGAAGGGTGTTGTTAGCCAGCTTAGGTGTGTTTGGGGGCTGGAGCTGTGTCTTTGGATTTGTAGTAGCTGCAGACCATTTGCAGCTGGCACAACAGAGTGGAAGGGCTAAGCTTGTTTCCCTTGGTGGGCTGAGGCAGTTCCTAGCCTGGTGGGTGGGAGGCAGTGCCAGGACAGTGTTCTGGGAGGGCTGGGGCACTCCTTGGCAATGGCTCCTTTGCTCCTTGGTGTTTTGCCTTTCAGTGGTGGTGAATAAAAGGCATTCAATAAGAAATTGAGGAAAAAAGACTCTTAAAGGTTTCGTTTAACTAGTAAGATTTTGGTGACTGTCAAAGATGTCCCTTTCACTTGGCATCTAGTTGTTTTTCAAGCAACTTTTGATGTTTGGGCATCCTGACTTTGAAGAAAACTTTAAAGAGTCTATTTAGACTCTCTCCAGGAGGATGAGAGGAAAATGACGTGGTTGCTGTTACTGTTTTTACTTTGATTTGTAAACCACTGCTGAGCAGTTTTTGGGTTGCTTGAAAGCAGAGGTATGAGCTGTTGGAGGCTGGTTTCTGGTAGTTCTGGGCGTCTGCTGGCAAAAAGTAACCTTGTGAAATCAGTGCTACATCTGCACCAAGTAAGGTATTTTTTACACTCTATCTTGTTGCTTTCCAAGCACATTATTTTTTTTAAATCCCCAAGCAGGTAAGTGACCAAGCCCTCCAGCTGCTTTGCTGCAGTTTGTTTGGGTAACTGGAACTTTTGGGAAAGGTACTTCTGTAAGACATTGTGGTTCTAGGTCTTTGGAACTCACCACTACAAATCCAATATACAGAGGCCCTGCTTCAAAGTGTCTCTGAAGGTCTGGAATGGTTTCTTGTCCCCTCTTTACTTGTAAAACAAAGTCTGGAAAGACCTAGGAGCTACTGGTCAAGCTGTTGGGCTTCAGCCCAACCCCAAAGAAACTAGGCACACTTTCTCTTCTTCTAGCTCTTTGTATGGACCACCTTTAGGCAGGAGAAGTGTTTGTGAGATAATTTTTACTTGGCATTGATAAGCAAAGAAGTTAATTGGCGGCTTTAAATGAGTTTGCAAGTGGAGGAAAGGTTTGGGTTCTCCAGTCCTTTACACGTGTGTTACTTGCAAGACAGGGCTTCTGTGGCTCTGGTTCTGTGCGTTGCCAGGTCATGATCCATGTCAGATGTGGCCCATGATAGTTTCTGTTAAATTGCACACAATGTGCTCTGGTTAATTTGGGGACTTTATGCTTTCATGCAAGATGTAGGAGGACAGATGACACTTGACCAAGCATGAAGTTAGTGTGGCATGAACAGATGATTCCTGATTTAGCACAAGACTTTGTCCTTACAGAGTTAAGTTGGCAACATCTGAGCAAATTGTAACCAGCCAAGTGAGACAGTTTCTGTGGATGTTTCTTTTGATAGTGTTGACTTAAGATGTTTCTTCTGGTAGGGCGTCCATATAAGCAATGCCTGGCTTTTGCAGCTTGGCCTGGTTGTGCTGCGGAGCAGGGCAGGGATTGGTTTGGTTGGAGACAGTCAAATTGTTTGACCCCTGTGGGTGCCTAACTGGGTTTACTGTGTGCAGGCCTCCTGCCGTCCAAGGAGGGCTGTCCCAACTTGAGGGGGTGGTATGAGAGGCGAGGGATGAATCAGCTTCACTGGCACCCTTGTTTGAAGAAACATCTGCAGAAACGCTGGCAGGAGTTTACCCTTTGTCCGTGTTTTGCATTTTGAAGCTGTGGTGTTTCTGATCTGGCACTGAAACCCCTACCTTTGGGCTTGATACATTGTCATGCTATGGCCTAAGCAGTTAATTCACATTGACTCACTGAAGTTCTACCTTGCTCTTAAACAAACAAGCAAACCCAAACAAGAAACTCAACTTTTTTTAGTTTGATTGTTTCTCGAGGGTGATGCCAAACTTGGTGTCTTGAGTACTACAAAGGTTTTTGTTTTGCAACTGTTGAGATTCTTGCAGGGAACACCATGCTAGTTTCTTGTCATCTTCTTTGCTGCCTAAATATCTTTTGGAATATAATGCCTTTCTTATCTGTCCTTAGCAATGAGAATTACAATGGAACAGGCTGGTTTTTTGGCTGCTACAGATGGTGATTGTTGTTAGGGTGTAGTTTGAGGATACTCCTCTTCCATTCCCCCTACCCCCCTCCAAATACTCCCCATGATTTAAGGAACTCTCTCAATAGTTTGTCTGTTGAGTGACTCTTTGGTAAATTAGACCATCCTGGTCTTCCCTTCCAACATGCCTTTGGGAAAAGGTGTTTCATTTTTTAAGCCTGAACTATTTCCATGGTGTTGATGCACAAAGAATGGCACTGGATGCAGCTGAAATTACATAGACTCACAACTTTGTTACTGCAGAAAATGTTTGTATGGCTACATTTCCTGGGAACTGAAGTGGTAGAAGAGGCTTTGTGTCCAGAGGTCTTCAAATCTGCTTCAATATCTCCTGTAAAGCACTGAATAAAAAAAGTTTTTCTCCAGGAATGTTTAGTGTAGGCTTATCCTGCAAGGAAGCTGGAGGGAGTTGACTCAGTGAACCTGAAGTGTCAGTGCCACATGCAAATGTGCCTTAGTTATATTTGGAATATTAGCAGTGGATTAATTGAAATTGGTTTTCTTGAACTGCCATATAATTGATTTCTAACAGCAAAATTGCTTCTTTGTCCTCAGGGTAGTTCTTTGGGACCTTAATTTTGTTTCCAGGATTCTTGCACAGTTTCTTTTCATGTCTTGTTTGTACAGACTTGTCTCCTTTGGGGTAGCATCCCTAGTAGCAGTTACTGCAGTATGGCACAGCTCTTACCTTAGAGTGACCCATGAGGTACAGCTGGCACCTGTAAGCTCTTTGTCAAAAGCACCAGCACACTCCTGTCCTTTGGGGTTTCCCATAGATGTCTGCAAGGGAACACAGCCAACAGTGCTGTGAGGAACAGAAATAAGGATATTGACAATCTAAAAGTTGTGGGTTTTCTTCCATGAGGTGGTTCTTCCCTTTCTTCTGTTCCCGCTGCTTTGGAATGTCACTCTTTTACTCGTACTGAGGAAGGTACTAGCTGTGTGAGCCTTGGGTCTCATGCAGAGCTGAGATCTTCAGTCCCATGGCTGTTGCTGTGAGGCAGAATCCCTGCCTCCTTCCCTGGCAGAGAGGGCCAATATTTGGGAGCACACCTGGCCGTTGTGGATCAGATCAGGAGTTCACTGAGCTCAGGACCTGCCTTGAGCAGCACTGACAATAGAGGAGTTGAGAGGTGCATCAGAAAGCAAGGACTTCTGATAATTCCTCCAAACACTGTGGAGTCTCCAGTGATTCGCTTGGAAATCTAGTCTGTTAATTGTTTCTGAAACAGGAACCATTTAATAATTTAACCAATTTATCTTTCTCACTTTCTCTTGTAATTTTTGTATCTATGTCTTTAAAGTAGAGAACAATGATCAGAAGTTAATTTTCTTTGAGACTTCTGTCCATCTGTGAAATGTCTGAACAAAGGGTTCAGGAGTTAATAGGGAAGAACTAATGCATGGATAATGGGGTTGCATAAACCCTGTTTCACTAAGAACGAGGCAAAAAATGATATGAGATGGCAGGACAGGAATTTTTCTTGCCCCCTCCCTTGATGTGATAGAAAACAAAGAACAGAAGACATCTGGGAAGTTCCAAATATCATGTTTCAGAGTTTAAACTGGATCAAGCAATGGACAGTTTGTCCAAGCAAGTTGCATGTCATTAACTTTGATTTATTTTTCTTTTTACTTCAGAAAGTTAGATTATGTCTTGAGTTGAGTAGATTTCTGCATAGTTTTTGTTTGTAACTATTAGAGGTCCTTCAGAGTTTGGTGTTTTGGTGGGGCTTTTTTGTTGTTGTTCTTTGGAGTGGTTTTTTGTTATTGTTTCAGTAACTCTTGCTGCAAGAGCTGGCATGGATAAACAATTGTATCGTCTTTTTTATAGGTCTGTGCATAATCTGTAGTCCTGTTACATGAATCTTGCCATGAATTGCTTCTCCTTTGAGCTATGGTTTGGGAAATATTGAATCTGGATTTTTGGATGCCTATCAGAAAAAGTGATCCATAGGTTACATCTCAAAACAGCCAAGTAACATTGACTGTCCCTTTCTGCACATTTGGAAGAAAATATAACATAAACATTTTGTGTACAAATGAACATGTACATATAAATGTGTAGATAATCCTTGCTCAAGAAACAGGGCAAAGCTGGCTTGATTTAACTGGGGTACTTCAACTTATCCTTGCTAAATTTAGGGATGGTTTGCTGTTAACTGTGTGGAGGGGAGATTTCTGCAGATGTTTGCTTTTGCTGTGTCTCTCACTCGTTGGCTATAGGTATTACAGAGGCCTGTGTGTTTGGCATTCCTTTATCTTTAAGGAGTTAGGTGGTAGGGGTGGTGTTTCCCAGAGTATGTGCTGCCTCCTCCTCAGCTTGATGCATCCAATGCATGCAGAAGCCACAAATACTGCTGTCCTATAAATACAAATTGAGCTTGTGTTGAAATCTTTAATACCTTTGCTGATCCATGAAAGACATTTATTTGTAATACGTGGTTTGTGTATATTGCCAGAAGTATTAGACCCCATAATTCCTTTAGCAATAGAAAGAACTGTTTCGGTTTTGCCTTTCTGGTAATGAAAATACTGTGGTGGTGAGGCTTCCTCTTGAAACTCTGTTCTGTAGCTAAACATTTCATCGTGTGACTGCTGCTTTTTGAAAACCAGAAGTCAGCAGGACTTGTGCTCTGCCAGGTGAGATTGCAGGACTTGTAGGATTGCCTCTCCAGCCTCCTCTTTCACACCAAGAGGGATTGTATTATCCAGAATGTAAAATGATAGACAGTTTAGGGACAAAGCTGGTGAATAATTTGAAAACTGGAACTTAATGGAGGAAACTGGCCCAAGGTTGAATTGGAGAGCCCAGAGTATGTAGAGGCATGTATTTCCTGTAAAAGAAGTCATAAAATAAGCAGGTCATCATAAGCTTATGCACTCTCTTGATGCTCATCTTTAATTCAGGGCAGCATCTTTGTGGGTTGGGGAGGGGAAATATTTACAACTGTGAAGTTACATCTTTACCTCATGTCTGGAGTTGCACATTGTACCCAGCAGTGGTAGTGAGTGTGGGAGGAGGAAGGCTGCAACTTCCCAAATATCCCAGGTACATCTGTAGGCTGGTGCAGTACTTGCTGTGTAAGGCTTTTGGAGAGTAAAGTGTGGAATACTCAGCCAAGTCAGTCCTCAGAAAGCACTTGTAGTTTGCAAGGGAAGTGTGCATTGGGAAGGATAAAAATACTTTTGGGCATTTCTGCAACTTGATCATCTAAAAGCCTGCAAGGTTATTAGGTAGCTCAGACATGTCTAATCTCATGAATATATGACATTTAGGACCCTGTGGGTTTTCTTTGTTGCTGTACCCTCTCCTGATTTTCTTTTCCGTGGTTGATGTAGATATAAGCAGCAGCTGACACGAAGGCAGAGGGGGAGGTTCTTTTACAATAATGTCTTAAAAGCATATGAGAGCAGAAAGAAATTCTGGTATGTTAGTTGTGAATTGAGAACTGTTATTTTACTGCCTTTGTGGAAAATTTTCATCTTCTGTGGTCTGTAGGCTGTCGTTCTAGTTTTAGCTGCTGTACTTGTCTGTGTGTTCTAGCAGTTCAGTCATTACCTGTGTAATACAGCATTGCTTGCTAGCAAGTTGTGTTCTGCATATTCAGAATAAGTATTATGGCATATAAAGGCTTTTTTGGGTAGATCTATGTGTGTGGGTACTTCTGCTCTGTAACAGAACAGTCAAAGGGAAGAACTACATTTTGAGTTTGTCAGAAGGTGATGATCTGTGTGATGGTCCTTACTGCCTTTTGATATTTCCACATTCCTCAGTCATTGCTGCAGCCTGGTCACAGATAGCTGTGATAACATGCCTGAGTGGTGTCATTAATTAGGACCGTGGTATGGATGCAGGGCTGATTAATTCAGGGATGATGAGCTGAAGCTAACAGCTGTTGTGAAGGTGTGAGGTTGAAACTCTCTTCAGGTGCCTGGGTGGTGAGGGATTGCCTCTCTGTGCTTTTTGTAGTGGTTAGGGGGCATGTCATGCTTGTGGGATGCAGAGCAGTTTTAGACTAGTCCTTTTCTTCAATGTTGTAAGCAGGAAAGCAAATAAATCAGCAAGGATAGTTAGTCAGGTGTGTTTGAAGGGCCTGACTTGTTTTGTTTGCTATCAGGCTCTACTTTTCTGTCCCTAGACCTTATTTTTGTTTTCATGAACTCTTCCTTCCTGTTCTTAGCAGGAGTTGAGATGCATATCTCCCTGTTGTCTAGAGATCTGCTGGTTTTGACTCCTTCCCCATCCCCTCTTTCAGCCCAGGGTACAGGCCCCCTGCAGTTGTGCACATACAGGATGTCTGCCATTGCAGCTGGATTGTTGGAAGTCTGTGGAAGGTTTCTGTTACTGCAAGTGTGCACATGCATCTGCAATTGCAGGTACTGCCCTGAAAGCAAACTGGGAATAATATTAGTTGGGTAGTCATTATGAGAAAGAGTGCACTTGCATGGTGTGGGAGGAAGCTGGAGGTGAAGTGGAAGAGTTACTCAAGGAGCAAGGCTGTGTTTTGAAGCTCAGGGCCCAGTGGTGTGCCTCCTTTAGACCTCCTGTGCAGGAAACCAGTCTTCTTGGGCTTGGTTGCTCATGGGGCAGTTTCAGAAGTGTTCTCACCAGCCCAGGCATCAGTTTGGAGAGTAGTTTGTTGAACTTCAAATTTCCACTCTGTACATGTGGAATAGGAATCCAAATAATTCTCTGTGCAGGATAGCATTTGAATTTTAGTTCTAGTATTTAAAATTTCGGTGAAAAATGCAATCTCTTTCCTCTGACATGCTTTGTTTTGTGTTATGTGATTTGCAGTATGCTCTGCAGTTACTTGCAGAGAGGAAGAAGCCCTTTCCAGGTAATTTGAGCAGTGGGAAATAGGTCTCCATTAGTTGCAGCTACTGGTGAAATGCTTAGCATATTTGGAAATTAGTCAAAAACTTGGATGAGATGTCCTGGGCTGTGGATTTGACATGGTGAAGTCATCAAGCACTGGCCTGAGAATGCACCTCTGCACTGTCATGTGTCAGCTCTTGGAGCATCCTCTGAGGGACAGGTTTGGTTCTGCCTTTCTTGAGCTCGGTTTGCAGGTGTTGGTCACACAGTGTGGGTCTGGGGATGCTCCTGCTGCTGCCCAGGACACTCTTGGGGGGGTTTATTATTCAGTACTGTTGGATACCACTGTGAGCTGTTCTTTGGTAAACCATTCATCTGTGATAAAATCCATGCCAGGTTTTGCAATCAATAAATGTAGTTACTTGAAAAATCAAGTTAATGTTCACTTGAGGTATAAAATGTGTCTCTGAGAATATATGCATGTACATGCACATAAAAAAAGCTGATTAGAAATTATGTGATCTATGAGCGTTTTTAACAGCCACCTGAAACCCATGGGATTAAAGACAAGGTTATATTTTCAAGACATAGATTGACATTTTCCTTTAGTTTTAATCTCTAATTTTCAGGCACAGTTTATACAAAAGTAATATTTTTTGCATCTGCCTCAGTCAAAGTACCTGAAGTGAGGAGTAGCTGGTTGTCTTAGGA
Source organism: Thryothorus ludovicianus (assembly GCA_013397245.1). Lineage (NCBI taxonomy): Eukaryota > Metazoa > Chordata > Aves > Passeriformes > Certhiidae > Thryothorus > Thryothorus ludovicianus. The sequence goes on along the minus strand of VZTB01012834.1, from coordinate 183,883 downwards.
ATTATTGGAGGGTTGGAGGGAAAGAACTCATCCCTTCTTCACTTATGAAGTCTTCCAGTGAGAAGTGACCAGTGAGCTTGGAGAGAGGCACCTCAAAGCTTCAGCATCCTCTGCTGCAGTGCCCTTGTAGCTCCTGGGTGGTTCTGCTGTGGGAGAAATAATTTCTCTTTACTCCACTGATCAATAAACTGCTGAATGCCCACCACTGTTATTTCAGTCAGCAGTTGTTATTGCCGAAGCTGCCAAGCATCTGTTTGGTTTTGTGACTTCTGGTAGAGTTGGTCATAGTAATGCTGAGCCTGTTCTTTGCTGTTGGATGTGCTGCACAGAGCCGGTGTTTGGGAATGGAAATTTAAGATCTAGTGAGTCGGGTGTTTTAACCGTTTCTGGTACCAAGCCACAAAATTTTCTACAAACTGGATGTCCAAACTCTACTCCTCATTAAGATCTCTCACCAGTTTCAAGGCTGCAGGGATGTGATATTTCAGAGGCACTGAGTCTTGCAGTTGGGAAGAAAGTTTTGGAGTCACTCAGATGTGTGTTAAAGTGTGAAGATGGCTGATCATCAATCTGAGAGGCCTGGAGCACAGAATGCACAAAAAATATCAAAAATGGGGTGTACTGTTTCAGTGCTTCTTAGCCCTGGTTACACTCTATGGTTGAGTAACCCAAGACTCTGAGCATAAGCCTTGAAACTCTTCACTTCACAGACCAGGTTTGGGCTTCACTATCAAGATGTCTTGACAACAACACACTTTTTGACAGGACAAGAACTTGGAAAATAGATTTGTTAAGAATTGTCGCACTTGGGGTTGTAACCCCTGGGATTCTTGGCTAGTGAATCTCTCCTAAGGCAGCCCAGCTCCGTTGAAGGGGCAGGAAGGCACTCGGGTTGTCTGCAGGTAGTGCAAGAGCAGCTTCCTTGGGATCATTTGCCCGGCAGTCTCTGCTGTGCCCGTGTGTCCCACGCAGCGAGCACGTGGGTCTGTGAATCCAGGGATGCCTCTGGATAGCCAGCTGTGAGCAGCAGTCTGGAGAAAGGTGTGTCTGCAGCAGGTGGGTCTGTAAATCCAGGGATGCCTCTGGAGAAAGGTGTGTCTGCAGCAGGTGGGTCTGTAAATCCAGGGCTGCCTCTGGAGAAAGGTGTGTCTGCAGCTCCAGTGGTGTTACACGGGGCCGTTGTGGGTAAATGCCCTGGTGTTTCTCTGGTCAGCCCAGAGATAAAAGGGGTCCCATTAATTCTCCCGGTGCAGTTTTTTCAGGAGCAGAGACCTTTGGGCGATGTCTTTCTTCCTCCGGGCTGGGGAGGAGGGAGCACAGCCCTTTTAACAAGGATTTCCGAGGGATTGAGGGTAATTTACCCTCAGTAGCTGTGCCTGTTCATCCCGGAGCATCGTGCTAATGTAGGCATTGCAAAAGATCACCTGAGGCGTGCCCGGGGGCTACGGGTGTTCTGCTGCAAACACAAATGAGCTGAGAAATCGTCTGAGATAGTCCTGGAAGGAATTGTTGTCAGATGCATGTGCAAGGTCAGCACCTTGTCAGCGGGGAGGTGGATTCAGTCCCTCTTTGTCTCAGTTCAGGCTTAGGGTTTGGCTTCTGAAGTACTGGGGAAGAAAGGCCAGTCCATTCAGAACTCCTGAGCATCTGTTTTCTTAAGGAATACTTAAGCTTGGAGTTGCCTAATACCAAATAATTTATATGCCACTCATGCATGTTTCTGTGATTTATTCTTTTTTTCTTTGAAGGCACTACCTTTGATCAAGAACTCGGCTTTTTTTCCTTTAACTGTAGATGTTTATCCTGCTTGAAAATACAAGTATTACTGACCAGTCTAGACAGCTTTATGGAATTTTGTTGAGGGTATTCACATAAGTGTAAAAGATCAGGAAGTAGAGAAAAAGATGAGAAACCATCTATATTCTAAGTAAATGAGCCATTCTTGTGAACTGGAGGGAAGAGAGAGATCACATATTGCTGGTGAGAAGTGACTGGATTTTGATAAGAAGAGGAAGTAAGTAAAGACAACAGTGTCTGGTCCAAGTGCAAATAATCTGATCAGAGAGAAAAGGAAGATCACGTGCTTTGTTCTCCAGGCTAATAAAGGTTTTGATTCAATTTTTATCCATTTATATTTTAAAGAGTCTTTTTTCTTTTTGTCAGATTATGTCTACTTCGAAAATTCTTCAAGTAACCCCTATTTGATACGAAGAATAGAAGAGCTCAATAAGGTAAACATTTTTTTTTTCTATCAAGTCTTTGAAGTTAATTGAATTTATTATCTGCTTGATTTGATTAAAATCAAAATAATTCTTTAGCAGTTCTCTGGTAATTAGAAGCTTAAAAATACATTTGTTTTCTGATGATTTTTTGGAATGCTTTAAGACTGTTCTACTTCGGTGTGAAAGGACTGAGTGTCAGTGGCATGCCATTTTCAAGGTGACTATGCCCACCTTTGGGGCAGGAGATTCCTGCAGTTCTTCACTTCCATGCCAGGATCATGGGATATGAAGAAAATACAAGAGTTTACCTGGAGGATGGAGAGTTTTGTTTTTTCTTGTGGGAGACTCCTGCTGAAGAGAAAGATTTGCAGCTGTGATCTGCTTGCTCAGACTTTGCTGTTTGTCCTTTTGGGCTAGTGAACTTTCATCTGCCAAATTCTCTTTCAGTGGATGGAAGAGGGAAACATGATGGCTTCTGTGTGGGAAGCCAGCTGAAGTTCTCAGCACTGAAACTTGACCTGATGGAGGGGGGAAAGACAGTTCTGAAGCCACTAGCTGTGTCCTGAGCATAGCACATGTTCAGGTTTAATACCTGCATTATGGCAGCCCTTATGGAAGGAATGTAACATTCCACCAGTGATGGAAAAGCATGTGCTTCTCAGGCAGTTACTTGGAAGAGAAAATATATCAATTTCATGACCAATAAAGAATCTGAATGCTAGGACATCCTTGGTAACACTATGGAGGTCTTTTACAGAAATACCTTTAAGCCTCTTTTGCTTTAAAGAAACGTGAGTGAATTCTTAAAATGTTCCCAGTGGGTCCTTACCCATGAGGTATCACTGTCTGTATTCCATTCCAGGGTACAGCTTTGTTGATCACTTTCCTGGAAAGTGCTGTTTTCCCCTCTTGTTCATCCTTTTCATTCTTCCCCTCACCTTTAGAAAGAGATGAACTTCCAACTTGGACTTCCCATCTTGGTGCAATTCCTGCTTGAGCTGTGATTTCTCTGACCTACACTTTAAAAATGGGTCTTTCAGGTTGAAATGATTCATAGCTCTTTTATTTCCTATTTAACTGAGTGCCAATGAAATTTTGGCAATTAAATAAATCAGATCAGTTGACATGGAAACTGTCTGTATTTTAACAAGATGGTTCCTGCCTTTGTATTTTAGTTTCTCAAAATTTAAAACTTCTGAATTATTTACCAGAAAAGGGTCGAAATTCTGAGACTCTACCAAAAACTTTTGGTCTGTAAAGGAAATACTTGTGCATGTGTGTGGTGTCTGTTTTTTTTTGTTTTGGTTTTTTTTTTTTTTTAGATTTGCATTAGGAAAACTGGTATTGTAAAAGTGTAAACTTTTCCTTCACTCTCATCTTAGAAATGAGCATGTACATCAATTTTTATTTTGTTTCCTTGTGGACACATTGCTGGTTCACTACCCTTTTTTTTGAGACTTCCTAGCAGGGAATTTGTATCTTCTACTTTCTGGAACTGTGCCTTCATTATGGTTTTCAAAGAGCCTTCAATAGTAGGATACAACTCTTGAGTTACTTTTGTACTGTTTGATTTATTTTAGAGATAGCAAATTGGCTGGAGCTATTACAAACCAGTAGGTTTATTTCCCCTCGAGTTTGTAAAAAGCCACTTGCACTGTTTGACAGGTGCCATTTTGCATTTGATCATCTAGCTCATTTTAAGAGTTTTAAGTAAATAATATTTCAAAAATTCTAACTTTTTTTGTGTGTTGTCACTGGACTAGAGTTCATTGCCTGGTGCAGCTTCTTTGGTTCTCCTCCTGTAATGATTTTTTTGTGTGTTGGTCATTATTTAGCTCACCAGTGCTGTCAGAGAATCTCCTGTAGTTTCTTTTGCAAAAGTATTAATGGCTGGGTTCTTTCTTGCCTTTTTACTCCCCTGCAGAGTTTGGAGAACAGCCTAGATCTGAATTCTGTTGTTTTTCACAGGTTTTTTTATTAGATTTTTAAAGATTAATTTGAATGGTCCTTAGTTTAGGCATCACCTCAAAAGTAGCAAGGTGGATTTTGATGGGTTGCAATGGCAGGAAGGAGTGTTTTTCTCCCCTTGTAATATCTGTAACTTAAAAATGATGATTGCTCAGGAGCCATTAGGAGGGCAGGGCATTCCTGGAATGGATCCTGCTGGAGTTTGTGTGTTAGAGAATGTGTACAGCTGGAGGTGCTAAAAGCAGAGGCTGTGTAGCTCTTGTGCAAAATTCCTGATAATTTGAGGTTCTGAGTGTGCAGTTCTGCTCTTGGCCCGTGGTCAGTTTTTCCCTCTGTTCCCTGTTCCAGACTGCCAATGGAAACGTGGAGGCCAAGGTGGTGTGTTTCTACAGGAGGAGAGACATCTCAAGCACGCTCATTGTTCTGGCAGACAAACATGCAAGTAAGCTGCCTTGTGTTCAGGTGACGTGGCTGCTGCACAAAATTGTCAAACTTTGATATTTCAAGTATCAGCATCTTTAATGTGTTTTTCCTGTAGTCATCTTTAGCAATTTGCATTACTTGTCTGACTGACTTTTCTCTGTCTTTCTACCTGACCCTCTTTTTAATTATTTACTCTTTTTTGTTTGTTTCCCCCTTTCCTTAAACCTTGTAATACCTCATTTGTGTATGGTTTGATTTTGGTGGGGACTAGATAGAAGTTTTCAGTTAGGCCTCAGTAAAGACATCTTATTTGCTCCACATAAATGAATTTTAAAATTTTTGGTGTGGGAGAAAGTATTCTCCATGTTAATATAGCTTCTATAATTAATTCTATTAATTATTTGGTTTGGTTTGTATATTAAAAGCACCCTCAAACATTATTTGAGTGAATCAAGTAGACTGATTATAGGAAAGCAACTTGAAACATGGCCAGCTTGAAACCTGACTAACAGGATTTCTCTTTAAATTTCAATATTACTAATATTTCTTGTAGTGACACAGCTTTTGTCTGAACATGCTCAATAAATACACTTTGAAAACAGAGACTCTGAGAACCTCCTTTCACTGTTTTGAATACTTAAAGCCGTTTTGTTGGGAAGCAAGTGGAGTAGCTAAACTTTTTCTCTAGTAAACAATGGAGTGTGTGTGTTGTAGCTGCTCAGATTGCTTAAAATTTAGCAAGAAGCATGGACAGCCTTATGAATCCTTGTAATTCAGGGCACATCTCTAAATGAGAGAGAAGCAATCAGATATGGGCACGTCAGAACTGTGATTTAGCTGGCAAGCATCACTGTCTTTTAATGTGCTTCTTGGTGTGTGTATCAATGGAGTGATCTGGGGATTGATTAAATCAGATACTCAGTTTTAGCAAGGAATATAATGGCTTGCTGTGTTCCCACTGCTTTAAAGCCATTGGGGAAAAGATGCAGCAGAACAAGTCCTTACTGATAAATCTGAATATTTTCTGTCGTAGTCTGTCCAGATAATCCCTCCATTGCAGCCACACCTTGAAAAGGGGTGGTGACGTTGAGAGGAGAGTTTGCTGTGTCACAGAACTGTGGTGGCAGGCAAAGCTTTTCTGAGATCTCTTCAGTGCAACAGTATTCATTTTATATGAGGATCCTGAGGCTTAGCAGGAGCTTCACCATAAACAGGGTGGCTGTTGATTCCTTCCTGTGTGTCTCACTTCACTAGGTTCAGTAAAGGAAGCAGGTGGGAAGGGTTCACAGAAACACATGTCTGAGACTGAAAATGAAAAATATTTGAACCCACATAAATGCTCTTTCAACCTGCAAATGCTGATTTCTCTTTGTGATAAGAACTCTAAATGTGTTTTATTTAATGCGAACAAATAACTCATTGTTCATATATATTTGAAAGATGAGAAAATTCTTCTATAGCAAAATCCTATTAATAGAGCAACCAGAGACAACTGAGTCTACTTCTTAGAGCAAATTTCATTAGTAACTAGCATTTTCTCCAGTATCTTTCTTTCTGGTCCAGAATAAAATTGCTACTGAATGACTTCCATTTATTTAGATAGATGTGCTGCTCTGTGGTTTCCGTTCTTCCTAAGTAGGGAGAAGAGAGCAAAATTAAGCTTTTTGGACAGCCATTAGTTCTTTACTCTGGGGAAAAAAAAAAATCAACATCTTGCATGATACAATGAAACTAAATTTTGTAGATGTTAAGATTCTAGTATAGATATTCCACACTGTCACTGACTTGGAGTTCATTTCCATAAAGTCTCCTGTTGCCTCATTTTGATGCATTTGCAGTAGATGTACGTGTCTGCATCGCTGATCTTTTAACTGCCTTTGTTCAGCTGATTAATGGAGCTTTCTGACTGCAGACATTTCTGGATTCACACAGGCTTCTGTTTAAGATGCCTTTATTTTAGACCTACTGTTGAGATCAGTGCAGTGAGAGGGCTAAGCAGTGGGGAGATACAGCCTGGGCATGAATGGAAAAATTGTATGGATATTTTGGTGGGTTTTTTTTTTTAACTCTTCCAATAAAGGAAGGAAAAAGATGCAGTTGTGAAATTAATGTTTTGAAGTTAAAGAAAAAGCCACTCTAGCTTGAATGTTCCATCAGGTATCTGAAACAGGCAAGTCTGAAATGTTGTCTTTTCTCATAAGTCTGTATAGAGAGAAATGTGTTGGAAGTGCCTTCTTCTGTAGTTGGTGGCTACAAATTAGTACCTGAATTATGTGACCTGATTCTTGGATTTGATCTGTGATCTATTTTTATCATATGATGTAAAGCTTGGCTGGGCTGTCCTATAAATCTTTCAGCCTTATGATGTCTTCTATACATTGTTAGCACTTTTTATTCATAAGCCTCTTTAATCACCTCACAAATTATTGTAAGGAATTTCTCCAGCTGTTTCTGAAATGAACTTGCTTCACCAGTGAGGCACTGTTAATTTCTTGCCAAGAAATTTTGAAAACAAGATTGCAGACAGAACCTGATGGAACAGAAATGGGAAAGATACTTCACTCCTCAACCTGTTGTTGGGTGCTGTCACTATGTATTTTCTTTATATAATGTCTTACACAGCTATATTTTTGTAATTATTTAAATATTTGCAGCAATGACTGACCACTTGATAGTGGCTGAGGAGGTGACTTAGTGGTGGCTGGATTGGCAGATTTATGGTTGGTTGGTTTTCAGCAGGTGCTCTCTGGGTGCCAGGCACACATGAAAGTGCCAAAGCTTCTGAAATTAAATGGTTGCACAATACCTGTGTGCCTAAACAGGTCGGGAATTTAGTGAGAACTTTTTTTTAATATTTTAAATTACTCCAATCTAAATGAAGTTTGACAATAGCTTCATGAATTAGCTCTTTTTATTTCTTCCATTTTATTCCTGTTCTCTGTTTTCTGCCAGCACCACACATGCAGATTTCAGAGGAGTCCAATTCATACATCCACTAATGACTCCTTGGCTCAGTAGTTGCAGAGAGGAGGGAATTCTGTTTTTTTTCCCTTTGGGAGTGGGGCAGTGAGGGAAGATACAGGTGTCCAAAATAGTGTTTGTTTGCTGCCTGAAATAGGGGCCATGGCTGCAAGAGATGACCCACCAGAACTTTGTGGCAGGGCATTCACATGGGTAATGTGGCAAACTCCTTCTGAAGTGTCAAGGTATGAGGATTCCTAGCTGTTAAAACTTTCTCCATGTTTTCTACAACTACGAGTCAATATCTGGGCTTTGATAGGAAAAAAAAAGAAATAAGGCTACAGCTTCATAGAAACCCTTTGAAACTGAATCTGGAAGAAGTAACCTGGTGTTGTTTTTTAATTTATTCAAATGCAGCATTTCTAGAATGTTCCCCCAAGGTCCTTAGTTAAGGTGTTAAAGCAGCCAGAGTGGCAGCTTCCTTTGCTGCTGAAGGAGCTGTTGTACAGGTCAGTAGCACTGGTTTTACTGTGTTTCCCAGTGATTTGGCCCCACTGTTTTTCTTTATTCCTTACATTATTTTGTTAGTTATAACCATGCTAACTAATTCTTCTGTTACTGCAGGCTGTTTCCCAAGCTGGTAAACCTTGGATGCTCTCTAAACCTGATTTCTGTGTCTTGTTTACCTTCATGCATTTCTGAATTGTGTCATGTAGCTACTTGCATGACACCCAGAATGCAGAGAAAGGGCTGCTGCTTTCTGCTTTTGATGCTCTGGAGAGCCCAATCTGATCTATAGCAAATTGCTATTCTTTCTCATGTCTAGCAAATATTGATGTTTAATTTCACACCTCACACACCTAGTCATTTTAAATTACAATTACTGCCTCTTGGGTTTCTCCTGCCCACTCAAAGTTTGCTCTTTCTAATTATTTTCCCCATATATGTTAGCTTTCACACAAGTCTTGCTGTTTGTGCCTAATCTGCCTATCTCTTGTTCCCAATATAAGTAATCTTCAAGCTTTGTTAATGTGCTATTAATGATTTTGCCATTAAATATCAAATAATCTAATACACTTCTTGCAGCATTCCACTGGCTACTGCTGCATAGCTGATATATTACTGTTTGTATTAAGATTAAATGTTTAGTTTCAAATCTGCACAGGCACATCTATCAAGCAGAAAGATTAATTTTGAAGTAAGGCTTTTTGAGAGCACTGAAGTCCCAATGTACTGCACCTCCTGTATTCCCATATCACTTATTCCACAGTACTGTAAAAAATGCAGGCAAATCTTTCTGAACAGATGTTTAGGTTATCATATAAATACATGTATCCATTCTTTAAAACTATGGTTTTTCTTTTTTATTTTTGGTTATTATGGTTTTGTGGGGGTTATTTTATGGTCCTTTTTTTCTCAGAGGCCTCTGTTCTTGACAGTGGCGTTTGCCCCAGTTAGTGTGAGTGGGTGAGCTGTGGGAAGGTGAAATGCAGATGTGTCAGACTTGTCCTAGGGCTGGGAGAGCCCCTCCTGTGGTTCATGGTCTGGCTCTGTGCAGTCTGGGTGAGGTGGGGAGGTGCTGCTGGGTGCGTTTTGTCCAAGCAGCTTTTGTCTGACCTCAGTGAAGGAGAGGTTCCTGTCCCACATCCAGTCCTTCTCTCCCCCATCCCTTGGTTCCCCATATGTTAGGTCTGGGTCTTTTTTCAGTGCTAAATCATGGCTGTGAAAAAGGAGGGACAGTGTTCATAGAGATTTCTTTCTTTGTTATTTCTTGGAATGCTCCTACCTCTGTCTGGGAGTGCTGTGACAGTTTTACTGCTGTGTGTGAGCAAGTGGTTTGTTACCTGTAGAAATGTCTGTCTGTTTTTAAGAAGAAATGTATTGTTCTTTTTGATTTTGAGAGGCTATTCCTAGCTGAGCTGCCATAAGAACATGTGTGCTCTGCACCTTCTGTATTTTATTACTAAAGCAAGACACATAAATAAAATACCTCTTGGAAGGCGAGCCTACCTGAAGGGATGCAGTCCCTGGGCTTAGTTTGGTTGTGCTGGGTGCTTTCATTTTGCCTGTAGATTTCATTGGCACAAAGGAGTTGACACACTTTCTAGAAAAATGTAATTTCTAAAAGCTGTAGGCTATCAAATATACTGAAGATAGTAAATCTTTTAGGTTGCTCCTTGTAGTATTTTCCCTGCATTACATGGTGCACTACTGTAATTTCCAAAAGCTGCTGTATGTACAAGTGTGAATTCCCTTTTCCTTTGTGCATCCTTCAGTTTTCAGGCAAGTGAGCTTGGAACTTGCTGGATTGTTTGTGGATTGCAGCTGCTATATTTACAGTGTGGGATGGCAGTCACAATATTAATTTTCCACTAAAAGAGAATCCACTTCAGTAAATAAATTGCAGACCTGTGAAAGTGTGCAACAAATGTAAATTTGGTGTTCTGGTTCCCAGGAAAATATTAAAACCTAAGTATATGCTGCTGTATTGTTAACAGCTCATGTGGTGTAGAAGCTATTGTATTTTGAAGTCTGGTTTAATTATGCTGCTCTTTTTTTCTTTCCTTGCTGGAGCAGCCTACCTGACTGGCAAATAAACTGCAGGTCTTTTTTTCAGGGCAGTAAAATGGTGATAAATCCTGGGCAACATGAAGGGTACATAATTTTGTCACCACCTTTGGCGTAATGGTGGCCTATTTAGAACTAAATGCAATTTTAGTGTTTTATATAATGGACATATTTCTATTTGCTTTATTTTTGGATAACTATGGGGATTTTAGTTAACTAATCTTAAGGGTATATAAATCATAACTGTGCTTGTATGTGTTTCTCACTAGAAATGTTTTTTGGCAACAACTGTTGAATTAAGCTGCAGGCATAAGTCTGCTCTTTGAGTGTAATGCTGCTGTAAAATTAGTTTTACAATTCATGCATGAGCTTTACAGTTCATTCTGCTGCAGTCTGGGAAACTTTGCCTGTGGTTTTGCAAAATACAAGTTTAACTGCATTAATTTTTTAGAGAAAGAAGAGATCAGACTTTTCCTTTCTCATTCATCATGGAGGATCTTTGGAGTTTTTTTTCTTTGATTATTTTGCCCTTTACAGCTTTAACTGGCATAACTGACAGGATACTTCTTAACAAACATAAAAAATACCATTTATTCCTTAAAAGAAAGGTGCTTGGAGATGTTTGGGATCAGTTGCATGTCAGTGTGGGTGGGATTTCATGTATTTACTTTGGTGTATGTTTGAGAACTGGTTGGATGGAGACTGGATAGCCCAAGGCAGAGATGGTGGATGCTGCAGTGCAGGAGTGTTGCAGCTGGATGTGTGTGGTGTGGGATGGGTAAGGAGGGTGGCAGGAGTGGCCTCAGGCATTTGGTTACATTCCAGTTAATCTCATGGCTGTGGTTGGGGTGAGGAGAGTATGAAATAACACTAATTAAATAAACTGCCATTTCTGGTGGGCATTTCCTGCAGAAGCTGTTCAAGCTGGGATGGGACAGTATGATGTCCTGAAAGAGGAGTAGGGTTTAGGATAACTGATGCCTGGCAAAGAGGAAAGGCTTCACTTTGCCTCACTCATGCTGTGTCAGCTTCCATCTGATGAATCTGAGGCACTGATGGTCTCCAAAAGCAGCTCTCTCTCTCCAGAACTTCTCTGTTGGTAGCAGATTTGTCTGACTTTCAGCTTGGTGTGACCTATGTGTGCCTGGGATGACTTAATGGTGGTGGTGAATAAATAGAATTATTCACAGGCATAATTTCAAGGATCTGTACTAATTATGTAATTGTTCAATTGGCTGAAATGTTAGATTTAATCTGATTAAAGTTTGTTATTTAGCAGAGGTTTTGGAGCAGGTCATTCTGACTTGCTCAATGTCAATACTTGTCTTGTTCTTGATCAATTTTGTCTCTTTATGACTAGGAGAAATGGAAGAAGAGATGGAAAATCCAGAAATGGTTGATTTACCAGAGAAACAGAAGCATCAGCTACGGCATCGTGAGTTGTTTCTCTCGCGACAGCTGGAATCTCTGCCAGCCACACACATTAGGTAATGATAATGACTGTTTTCTTCCATTTTATTAAAAAATCACTCAGCATTGTTATTTTTCAAGTACTCTTCAATGTAAGATCAAGTTCTGTGTACAACCTCAGTAATACCATCCTGTGAATCACATGAGCATTTAAGCTGGTGTTTTCATGAAATGTATTTCTCTTTTTTTAGAGGCAAATGCAGCGTTACTCTGTTAAACGAGACAGAATCCCTTAAATCGTATCTGGAACGGGAGGTAGGAACCATTTTATGCATTGTAAAGCTTGGTCAGTTTATTCTGGCAGTTTAGGTTTGGTGCCTGTTTGCAAGTTTTCTAAAAAGAGTTCTGTCATTTCTGTGTGTGCTGGGCACTTACAATGGGAAGCTTTAGGCTCTGTACAATTTTCATTGTGCATAAAACTTTGTGGATTTGGGGGCCAGACCTTGTGTTTCCATCCCTGAGTGACAGTGAGATGCCTCTCCTTCTGTAAAGAGAGCTCAATTTGCTCCTCAGAGTGGCAGGGTCTGAGGATTCCAGCCTGGAGGCTGATGCCCTGGGAGATGGAGTCACTCTAGAGGAGGGACCAAGCCAGCAAGCTGTGATTCTCTGTATCTGCTTTATCCTGAAATCATACAGATTTATGTTAATAGGCTTTAAGCTTGATCTTGCCTTAGATTTTTGAGATTAATTCCCTGTTCTTTGAGTTCACTGGTAAATACTTATCTGGAGTCCTTCATACACCACCACTGACACTTAAGTCCTTGGAAAACTGCTCGACAGGTGAGATCTGACAGAAATTTACCCAGTCTGTCTCTTTAAAGGTATCTCAGACCAAACACTTGAAACTGAATTGTCTTGCACAGTTAAACACCATTCAGAGTATAAATATTGGGCTTTACTTTTTCAGGTATTTTGTGGTTTTAAAAAATTACTATTGTATTTTTTAGGAGTTGTATTTCTATACCTTTAGTTGTGGTTAGACCTCTGGCTACTGGTGGGGTTAGACAATCTTGGAGTCTGACAATCTGTGAGAGATTTACTGTGCAGATTAGCAAAGAACTTCAGGATATTATTATTTGAACACATCTGCAAGCAGATAATTTGCATTTGAAAACACTGAAATGTTATACAAGAGAGGAAATATTGTAATTGAAACTGCAATATGTGATGGCCATTACTGGCCCTTAAGAAAGGAGGAAACAGGTCATTTTTTTGAAAGGAGCATACTGCAGTCTCTCTCATAGCTGGGCTTTCTTTTTAAATGCTTTTGTATCTTTCTTCAGTATTTTTTAAGCTTTAGATTGATTTTAATCTGATACTTTAAGAGAATTTTAAAGCACAGGGATTAAATAGTTGAGTTTCTCTTTGGAATGTGAAACCAAAAAATGTCGGCTCTGCTGAAGGCTGCCAAATGGCAGAGCATCAAACAAGGGATATGGTATTCAGCAGTGCTTGTAACCATCTAGCAGCCCAGGATATGCCAGTTTGAAAGCAAAAGTTAATCAAACTGAAATTATTTCAGATTTCCTAGTGCCCAGTTTGTAAGTAGTGTTTGTTCTCAGTTGCTCCCAACATGTTTTTATTGTCACTGGTGTTACAGGTGGGTGTGCTCAGGCTGAAGGGGGATGCCTTCCTCTGATCCTGCAATGCTCAGTTGCAGATGTAGGCACAGAAAGAGAATTTTTTTTTCCCAATCCTTTTGAACTTTCAAAATGCAAGATGAGTGATGTGGGTTATTTTTAGAACTGAGCAGACACTTAGAGATCTCACAGAATGAGAGGGTTCCCTGAATGTGTCCTGTCACTTAGCGTGGCATTTTGCTGTGGTGCAAACTAACTTGGACAGATGGTAAAGAAATTAAAAGCTCAGGAACACAAATGTGTTTGAGTGGAGGGTAAAGAGATTAAGAAAAGGAGATAGTTGTTGCCCAATAGGTTGCTAACAATGGATGGTATTGTTTTGAACTGTATCTTTTTTCCCCAAGTCTCCTGTTCTTAGTCCATCCTTTGCTCTCAAAATGTTTCAGGGTAGCTCCTTTTTTTCTAATGTGGCTTCTGTCAATAAAGCCTAAGCAGTTCTAGGGAATCTGGTATTTGATTTCCTAAATGTTATGACCAGTAAAAGTGTGGCTGTCTGCCTTGAAGCAGGTTAAACATCCAGACAGAAATTTTTAGGGAGATAGTAAGCATAGAAAAATTGCATCTTTGTTATCTGTGTTCTCTTCCTGCACCCTGTCTCTGTCATCTTCCTCAGAAAGATTGCCTTGTTACATTTGGAAAGCAGGCTGAATGGGACCAGCACTGACTCTTTTACTGTGCCTGGTAAATTGGGGTTTGTAGCAGGAAAGAGAGGGAAAAAAAAGCAACTGGAAAACATGAATTTTCTATAGACAATTCCCTTGGAGATCAAGAAAAGGGCATAGCCAATTATGGCAAAAGCACTAGATTTCCCTATTCTGCAGGAAACTATTTTAAATGTACTGTCTGTTTTACAGCTCTGCCTGGCTATATCCAGGGGCTTGTGTGAATTTGCCTGCTGAGCAGATGTCTGGCATATCTGTTCCTTTTGGTAGCCCCCTAAAAATAAAATGTTCTCTAGTTAAAATATATCAAATACATGAAAGTAAGTTTGCAAGCTGCAATGAAGTAACCATTATTTCTATGGTGTACTTTCACTCTGAGCCTGTTTTCTTTCTGCAGTTTCTTGGTGACTTTGGTTCTTGGCTATAGCTGTGGGTAACAGGGGTTTGGGTACGGGAGCTCTGAGCAGATATGTCTGTCTAACAGTTGGGAGAAGCAGAAAGTCATGATTCAATTTTAGCTCTTGGTCAGTCATGTTAATTTTTTTCTCAGTGTGTTGGGTGTTTTCTGGATCTGAAATGAAAAGAGTAAACCCCTCTCTTTCTTGACTGCTGCAAACCCAGCATACACAGTTTTGGGAGTACAAATGAAGTGTGGAGGATTTTGAAGAGCAGTGTTATTTTATTGTGAACATCACTCTTGTGAAACCCTTGTGAAAAATTGTTCTCATCACGTAGTGGTCAGTTGTTCACACATGCTCTAGAGTACACGAGGATCTGGTTTGTTTCTTAGTTTGCATTGGCACTAAGCTGGCTTGTATTAATGTTTTCAGCAGTCCCACTCAGTCTGCAAGAATGAATCTCATGTCTCTGAGGGAAGATGGCAGTGGTATTGAATTGCCTCTAGGGGTTGCAGTCTCTGTTGGATTCACACTTGGGCCCCCAGACTTCCATCTCTTCTCTATTGAAGAGGCTCTGGATGGGGAGAGGAGAGCAGAGGATTTTTGTTCTTTTGTTCAACCTCATTGATTTGAGACAAAACTGGACAAGACCTAAATGGATGACAATAGAGATTTTATAGGGAAAATTCATAGTGATAACCAATAAAAGAAAAGCAGTAAGGCATCTAAATCCCCCTCCACAGTGAGTGACTTACCCTGGCCAATAAAGACTAAAGAAATTGCCTGTGGAATTGGTCTTCTTTGGGGCCATATTTGCTGGGCAATGTGCCTGCAAAGCATTAATGTTGCACTGAGTGTACTTTGTCCTGCAGTCAGGTACTTTGGAGCTGGAATTAAATTAAACACTGTATTTATAACCTGGAAGCCTGTGAAACAAAAGCTTTTCCTATGTTTTATTTCCACAGTGGTACATTCTCAAGATACTCAATATCTTGAGCTTTGAGTGTCAGGTAGCAGGAGACCCAGATTTATTTACATAGATGTAATATAAATGGGTGGTCATGTACTCTGAAGCTGCCTTCTGCCCATAGGTCAATGTATCTTGACCCTGGTGCCTGTGGGAGTAGAAATTTTTTTCAGAAGTGTCATTTGCTTAGGATGCAATCAAATCCTCTGACCCCAAACTCAGCTACAGACAACCCTTCCAGCTGAAGTTCGGTTCTCTTCCAGAGTTTTTGCCATGTTATTGTGGAAACTCACAGCAATTCTTTTTCTGGGGCTTTGCATGACAGATGGGGAGACTTTTCCTTTGCCACCTCTTTGTAAAGCTGAACGGGGCTTGTAACTCATACTGGTTTTGTCCTAATTTTTGTTGCATGCTGTTGACACATATAAATATAGGGAATAGGAAAAATGAGGTGAGCATGAAATGACATGTATTTAAACAGGGTGCCTACTAGTGCCACAAATAAGGGAAGTGGAAAAAAGCTAGAAACCTGAGATTTGGAAAACGGCACACTGCACATCCTGTTGCTGTTCAAACAATTCTCCTTTCTGGTGACCATGGTGCTGTGGACAGAGGTTACAAAAGGTCTGTTGTTCCACGTCCTACCGGAGCTCTAATCCTGCCCACAGCTGCTCACTGTACTTTGATGGAGCATACCTGGTCAATAGCTATAGCTAAGTACTTATCCATGCAGAAAAGTTTAATTACTTAAGCTGTACAGTTTTAAGTAGTTAAAAATGTTGTCTGTTTCCTTTCTTTGCCCTGGCAGAACATTTTTATTCTGGAATGCCTTCTTGCTTCAGTTTTACACACGCAGGTAGCGGAAGCTAAGCAGCTATTTTAGCCTTTTCCTCCTGTACTTGAACAAAAGCAACAAATTAATGGATTGCCACCTGTAGCTGATTACTACTGCTGCCAAATCTGCTGCCCCTCTCCTAATAATAAGCAGAAAGGAGCATGGTGGTTTAAGCTGAGCTGGGAGCAGGCAAGAAGTTGGTGAGCTGCACATCCCTGTGACAAGGAAAGCTGAGCACATCCTGGTCTGTATTAGCAGGAGTGTAGCCAGCATCTGGAGGGAAGGGGTTCATCCCCTCCCTCCATCCCTTGTGAGACCACTTGTGTAGGTTTTTGTCCAGCTTTGGGCCTTGCAGCATGAGAGACATGGACAGATTGGAGCAAGCACAGAGTTTGTCTGGGGCTCGCACCTCTGTGGGGTTGCATTGGTCTGGCTGTAACACTCTGAAGTCATGCTTTGATTTGTGCTGGTGTTTCTGTGTGGATAGGTTACTGGCATCTAATCCTCCTGGTTTGGAGTATGGGAATTGCATGGGATGTGGCAATTTTGTGTTCTGAAACAGCTGACATGACTAAAAATTGTCTCCTGGCCCTTCTGAGCCTTGCCTGTGCAAGGGAAGCTTTGTTCACTTCAGTTTGAGAGGCTGTATATTAAGAGAGAGGTTGCTGTTGGGACCTAACACTTGCAATGTAGAAGAACATGGCAGCACTTAAATGGGGTTTTAAAAGTAGTTCATTTACTCTTTGTTCATGCATTTCTAAAATCTATATATAGGTATTGAATCCACACTTAAACTGTAAAAACTTGGTAGTATGGTTGCAAAGCTGAAAGTAAAAGCTAATAACACTGTTTACCTTTTGCTCTTGTTTTATTTTTAGGATTTCTTCTTTTATTCACTAGTGTATGATCCTCAACAAAAGACCCTGCTTGCTGATAAAGGAGAGATTCGAGTTGGAAACAGATACCAGGCAGATATAACAGACTTACTAAAAGAGGGTAATTTCTGTAATTTATTTAAATTGTCATGAGTTCACACTGAATGTGGCCACTTCTCTGTGTGAGGCCTGCCTAGGTGTGGGGGATGGTTTCCACTGCCAGGCCATGTGTGCAGGCCATTGGGCTGGATTTGCTGAGGCTGTTGCCCACTGAAGGCAATTAGTTCTCTTGCAAACCGGTCTTTAAACGGGCATTCATCCAAATCATAAAAGTTGTTGAAATAAATTGAATTAATGGGCTCTCTCGGAGCTTGCACTCTATTTATTAAGAGATTTCAGAATTTCCATGGGAAACACAAATTTCCATCTCATCTTTAAAGCCTTTTGTGTTTTTAATCAAGCTTCACTTCCCTCTAAGAGCCCCTCCCAAATTACTGCCAATTAAATGCTGTCTACCCTCATCAATTTGCCCATTATTGCTGGGTGCCTTTTCCCTGGAGTCCTCTCCCCATCCCAGTGTTGGCTGCCAGCCTGGACTTCTCACCTGCAGAGCAGGCAGGAGGAAGAATTTGCTGGCTGGAGCATAGGTTGACACTTCAGCCTGCCCCCAGCGTATCATGGAGCAGTGGGACCATGAGGACACTGGCCTGAGGATGAGGGAGAAGTAGCAGGAACCAGGAATATTTATCAGATAGGAACTGACTTTAGATTTGTCTCTGCACTACCCTACAGGTGCAAAAGTGGGTGGAAAAACTGAGGAGTGTTGGCATCTAATTAATTACTCTTTCTTCGTTCTGTCCATAAGCTTCTCCTAAGAGAGAGAGCATTGTGACATATTTTGTGAACACCCAATCCAGTCTGGGTGGGCCAAGATGTGGAAGCATTGAGATGTTTCTGTCTTTGCTTAGAAGCTCTGCTGACACTGTTAGTCTCATGTTAAAACAGGAAAAAAAAAAAAAAAGGAAAAAAAAAAGGGTCAGGACTCTTTTTAATTTGTCTATGAAACCAGTATTTATTCAACAGCTGGGCAAGTCTCCTAAGTGAGGATGAACTAATCTGAAAGGCATCCTGTTCTCTCAGTGAGCCATCATGGGCCT
The DNA here is from genome assembly GCA_013397245.1 of Thryothorus ludovicianus. Classification (NCBI taxonomy): domain Eukaryota; kingdom Metazoa; phylum Chordata; class Aves; order Passeriformes; family Certhiidae; genus Thryothorus; species Thryothorus ludovicianus. The sequence continues at coordinate 165,737 of VZTB01012834.1, read as the reverse complement.
TCAGAGAAGGATAATCACCAGATGTATTAAGGGAAGCAGAATCAAGAAGAAAGTCTCAGTAGCTCCTGTGTTTTACCAGGGTATTCTGATTTGTCTAGACTCAGGAAAATGAAGAGTGTCTGAAGCAATGGTTTCCCCCCTAGAAGGCAGCTGAGATGGGTTGAACCAGCTACTCTTTGCCTGCTCAGAGCAGCTGGGAGTGTGTCTGTTTTCCTGGAACCGCTGCAAGATAAAGGAGGAAGACAGACAAGCTGGGGAAAGAAACTGAAAAGAAACTGTCTAGTTTGGAGAAAGATGCACTGTGTTTCCTATGACATATCCTCTGACAGCAGTTTGTGAAAATTTGATTGCCCAATTCGAATGGGCTGTGTTGCTGTGTCTGTCAAGCTAAAATTGTCACGTACAAATAAGTGAGTGAAATTTTCACAGTGGCCTGTCAGGCAGAGTAACATGAGATGGGGTAACAGTGACATTATTGTGAGATAAGAAAAATATTCTAGAAAGTACTTCTGTTTTAAAAGAGCTAGACTATACTTTTGATTTGTTTTTCAACCAGGTGAGGATGATGGAAGAGATCAGTCAAAGCTTGAAACAAAAGTTTGGGAAGCCTTTAACCCACTAGTAGACAAGCAGATAGACCAGTTCCTGGTGGTAGCAAGGTAAGAGCATTTTACCTTTCCTTTGAAGAAGCAAATGTTTGTAACTCTTCCAGGCACTTTATCATGTTCTTTTTTATTTTATTAGCATGAGTGCTGGTTCTGGTTGCTTGATTGACTTGCTCCATTTTAAGATGAGGTACATTTTGCATACCTTCATGGGAATAGCATGACTTTAGGAACAGCTCCTCAGATTTACAACTTGGTTTCATAAAAACAAAGCAAGTTGCACGTGAAAGTGATCCTGTAATTGGTGGGGTTTTTTGAATACTTTGGTCAGCATGCAGAAGACTTAGTGAATTAAATTCTTGGCAGTTCTTTGCTCTGCCCATTAACTGCCTTTTTCAAAACCAGTGACGCTTTGACATCCATTAATGGTTTGCTAAGAATTCTGGTAAATGCTTATGACAGGCTGAGGATGCTTTCAAGAGGTAGGCACAATAAAATAAAATCCTGCAAATCTGTACTGATGTTATTTTCATTTAAGCCCAAAGCAATCTTTGTTGATCAACTCTTCCTTTATAAGAGGTTCTTGAACTAATTCATTGGTATCCATTTATATAAACAGAAGCCTGTATTAAACTTTAGGCTCTCATAGCAATTGGTGACTGAATAATTTAGGGGGAGAAATACACAGGTAACACTCTCCAAACTCTCTGTATTTTAGGTGTACCTCTATAGATGAGCCCTGGTTCTGCCTGCCTTTTTTTCCCTTCCCCTTCTTGAGTTTTCACGTGGGTTGGTTTGTAGTGGCTCTGTGATGTGAGTTTCCCCCTTGTGTGGGATTGGGGTGGCAGAGCTGGTTTCAGTGATTCCTTCTGGCAGTTCAGTGCTGCCCACCAGGTTTGCTGATGCAAGGTGCAGACTGCAGTGAGAATCCCTGCAGAGATGAGTGCAGGAATTGCTTCTGTTCAGCATCAACAAAGCCTTCCAGTTCATAATTAGTTCACACACACACACAAAAGTATTGGTTCAGCTGAAGCTGGGCACGGGGGAGTTGTGAGGCAGGGATGGGGATAGTGACTGGGAGGCTGGGAAGAGGGTGAAGTGTGAATTGCCACAGACACTCAGATGGGGGAGGCTGGTTTGGATTTTGGCCAAAATTAGATGTATGATGACAACTACTGCTCAAACATTTACCTTTTCTACTCCTGCACTGCTTGGCACTAGTGTGTTCCTCTGTGCTCTCAGCTAGTTTGGGGAAGTGACCTGAGTTGGAAGGGGAAAAACCTAGCCCACCTTTTTTTGTTATTGTAGTTGCTCAGAGGAGTTCAGCTCCAGTTCACTGTACAGGAGCACAGCTGTTTCACCCATGTGGTGTAGCAAGCAGGCAGGGGAGTGGGAAGTTTGAGAACCAATGTTTGTTACCAGTTTCTCCAATTCATTTCTTTAGAAATAAGATGAAGAGCATGGGGCTTGTGGTGTCAGATGCAGAAATGATGAGTTGTGAAGTATTTGAGAATTGCTGTGTTATGCAGACTTTATGTTATGTATTATAGAATGTTAAGTTGTAAAATAATATTGTTTCTAATTTTCTGAAACTTTCTGCATTTTTTGTGTCTGATCTTGACATCTATCTCTGTAACTTTGGACAGTGCAGTGTTGTGGAAGAGACTATTGTCATTCATAAGGCTTGCTTGTGTTCTGTTCCTCTTGCAGCTCAAGTCTGTTGGGAGATAGAAACTCCCCCTTGGTGACCCTTGAGTCTTTCTTTGTTTCCTCTCCCATGCCTAAGCCTCTTCAGTCACATGAACTAAGTGAAGTGTTCACAATAACAAGCCACATTTGGAGAGAATGGTCTCTGTCTCAGAATGAGTGCCAAACCATGTAATCTTATAACTGGGAGATGGAGTCTGCTCATCCCAGAAAGACTTGGCTGGGTGTTTGTATTTATGGTGGCTTTGCATGCAGAGTTAACACTGTTTCATTTCTTTCAGGTCTGTTGGTACGTTTGCCCGAGCCCTGGATTGCAGTAGTTCTGTCAGACAGCCAAGTTTGCACATGAGTGCTGCAGCAGCCTCCAGGGACATCACTCTGGTAAGATTTTTTTTTTTTAAGAGGACCTTAAGTTTGTGAGATGCAAAATAATTCACCTCAGCATTAGCAGTTGGCAAAGAGAGAAGGGCAGATGGATTGTAATTGTGGCTTGCTGTGAAGCAGACCCTGCCTTTGTAAAGGAGTTCATTAGTTACAGATGAAATAACTTTTTCTGGCCTCGTGCCTCTTATTATCCATCAGGGAAAATATTATGAGACAATTTTTTTTTTTGCTTAGTTTTATTAAAATATTCTGATGACATGCTTGACAGCCCATCCTTTGCATGGGCTCAGTAGCTCTTGAAAAGAATGCAAATTATTGTCTGTAATGTTACAATGCTGGAATGCCATTCTTCTTCACTTCCCCAACACCAGACTGTCACTGGCATCCTTGGGTGAGATTGACCAAGGATGTCTGGAGGAAAAGCTTGTGGTCAGATAAGAAATGTCAGTTGATGTTATTCTCTATGATTATTTAATAATCTTTATGATTATGAAATGTTGCCAGTATCACTACTCCCCAGATGTCCTAAACTGGAGTTTTAGAGTACCTGAGGAGTAGTGATATTGTCAACATTTCATAATCATAAATGTTGCTGAGTAGGTAGAGAAAGGGAAAAAACTTGAACTTTTATGCTACAAAAAGTTTAATGAAAATTTGAATAAAATTTATGAAGTCTCCAGAGAACTGTTTTCAAAGCCACACCTCATAACTGGAGCAATGTAAACTTATATGTAGAATAAATCCTAGTCTAGAACAGTGTAGGTTAATTATGCACATGCACAAAACTGGCATGATGAAAGGCAAATAACATCCTGATTAGAACTGCAGAAATGGGGAAATAAAGCCAAGCTTTCATTTACTAATAGCAATTCCTCCCTCGCAGCATGTTCTCAGCCCTTGTAAATCACAAGTTGCAGACAGCCATGGCTCAGCTTTCTGAGGAGTAATTGCCCCTGAGAGTCATTCTTTATTCCTACTCAGCTGTGATGGGTGACTTAACTTGAATCTTTGTGGAGGTTTCTGCCCTTGGGGAGGGAATGTATACATGTGTTGCTGCTCTTGTTTTTCATATATGAAATATTTGTGGATTATTTGACAAAGAAAGCACATGGCTGTGTCTGTGAGGAAATACCCTTGGACCTTTCTCTCCATGCCCCATCTAGGGATGGTGGCTCAGTCCTGGAGGGAGTGGATCTATCCTGTGCATTTTCTGACCAGCAGTGCTGCAGTGTTGGTGCTGCTGAGGAGCTAATGGCAATAATTGATACACAAGGGCTTGTGTTCTACAGACCTCACTATTAGTGAATGTTGGGTTTGTATGCTGACCACCACAGCCAGCGTGAGGCTGGAACCAGCTTTTACTGACTTTTTGTTAGGTACAGAATACCACACGTTCAAATCTCAGAATTTGTCATTGCTGTTTCACTGTTGAACTTTTTCCCCCCCAAATACTTATCCTTACATTTCTTTTTCTCCTTTCCAACCCTGTAGTTCCATGCTATGGACACTTTGCACAAAAATATCTATGACATTTCCAAGGCAATCTCTGCCCTTGTGCCACAAGGTGGGCCAGTCCTGTGCAGAGATGAGATGGAGGAGTGGTCTGCTTCAGAGGCAAACCTCTTTGAGGAAGCACTAGAAAAATATGGAAAAGATTTCACTGACATTCAGCAAGATTTTGTAAGTATATAAAAGAGGGTGACCAGCTCTGATTGGTGACCGAGCTGGCTTGCATCTTGTCTGAGCTGTGTTTTGCATTGTGTTCAACAAGGGAGCTTTGAACTGAAGCTTGTGTCTTGCTGTAAAGTGGGGAAAGGCAGACCTCACACTGGTGACCGCCTGGTGTACAGTCAGAATTTCAAATCACAGGTGATGGCTTTTCCTTTAGAAATGTTAATTTTGGATCATCTGTTCCGCTCCATCTGAGGGGGGATGTAGGAAAGGGTTGTGACAGCTGAGCTGCTCTAGATTAATTTGTGTTTGAAGGAGAGTAAGTATTGGGCCTTCTGAAACATGAAAATGTAGTCACCCTCACAGTGTGTTTTCAGAAAGGGCCTTTTGAAGGTTTTCCAAAGGAATCCTGGGCATCCAAAGGAAGTGTCCTGTAGTTTGGCCAAAGCACCACCCTAAGGTGCTCAGCCTGCAGCTTGAATGGAGCCCTGTAAGGAGAGCCAAGTTTCACTGTGCCATTGTTCAAGTGCTCTGGAACAAAACAAGTAGTTTCAGTGTTGTTTGTCCTGTGGTCTAATCTCTTAGAGGGACTTGGAAACAGCAACACTCCGTGGTCCTACTGAAATCCTCATGCTCCTCGAGCAGAGAAAAGAGCTGGCAGGGCACAATTCTGTTAGTAGTTTGTTTTGTTTTGTTGTTTTTTTGTTAATGGACCAGCTCCATTGAAGCCAGCCATGTCAGAACTGAGATACTGTAGTTGTGACTCTTGCTTCAGTCTGCTGCTGAAGTAGAGTCTGAGCCTGTGGGCTCCCTTCCACATTGTGCCTCTCTGGAATGATTTGCTGTGAGCCAGTGCAGCATGAAGATTTAACTGCAGCCTGTTCCATTTTTACACTGAAAGCTCAGAGTATTTTGAAAGGGCATTTAATTTAATATGGGTCCCATGTGCATCTAATCTCCTTTGTAAATTCAGACTGTCTTTTTTTTTGAGGTGGGTTAGTAGTTGCAAGACTCTACTGCAACCATCAGTCAGAAGAATCCTGTGAATTTCAGTGAGACTGTGTGCCAGCTCCCTTCAATAAATGCTGCTTTTCCTTTGTGTCCCCAGCTCCCATGGAAGTCCTTAACAAGCATTATAGAATATTACTATATGTGGAAAACTACAGACAGATACGTTCAGCAGGTAAGAGTCAGAATCACTTCTTCCATTCTAACAGAAGCTGTTTTCCTTGCATGTGAAGGCAAGCTTTGTTTCTCTGTTCTCCCTCTTGGGGTTCAGCCTTTCCAATGGGTGAGTTCTGTTATGATCAGAATAATCTAATGTCCCTAAACTCATCAGTCCTTTTGCAGACACAAACAGCATTGGCAAAAGTGAATTCTTTTCATGTTTGCTGCTACCCTGTTTGCCCAGAGCTGTCTTTTATCTGGTTTGGAATTCAGCAAAGGAAGGCAGGGTGGTTGCTCTTTGTCTGTGGAGTTCAAGGTCAGGGTTACCTTCAGTGACTTCTTGGGGGGGCAGGAGGCCCCCACACTGGTTCCCCACCACTGCTGCCCATGACTTGGATGGCAGATGCACGGGGCTGCCCCTTGCAGGCTCTATGAGTGAAGTGTTTACCTGGGAAGTGTCACTGGCTCAAATTCCCTGACTCGTTATACTTGAGAGCCAACTCTGAGGAGTGTTTACAATAATTATCTCTGTTTGTTTAAATATGAAGACTGGTTGGTCCCTCCAATAAAGCAAGCAGCATGCAAAGTCTTGCAGAGTATCAATTGCTGAGATCTACTTACAATATGTAACAGGAAAACTGAGTAAAGAAGGGAGAAATTTAGAATGGATTTTTCATTATCGTTATCAGCTCAAAGCTGAGGCACCTATTTGAATATTAGAAAAAGTGGAATTGTGACAATGTCCTGCCTTGACTTGTTTCCTTGGGAATTCAGCCTGAGGTAAAGACTAGATGCCTGAGGCATTGACCAATGTTTACCATGTGCTGTAATGTGATTTTTTTCCATTTTCTTTCTGGTTGGAGCACTGTTGAAATCAGAGGCACCCTGATGACAAATTACTCTTTTTTGCATCAATTATATTTTACTTTCAATGGAAATATTAGTGGCATCCTTATTCCACTATTTTCCCAAGTTCATTCTTTGACTGAAACTTTTCCTTCCAGTTAGGAACTGGGTGATAGGAACATGGTGATGGTGGGAAAGAATAATGCACGTGGTCTTTCCTTCCCCATTGCTTTCTCCATTTTCCCGAAGTTTGTTTTTACTTAGGCAAAATTGCAGAGAAGATAATGATGTGAAGACTTCTAATTATTTGTTCTTGCAGCAATAAAAAACCACAGCAAACCTACTCTTTCTTATACTGGTTCGTTCTATTCCTGTGCACTAGATTTTCTCTCATGGCTGTACTCTTCCTTACATGTATTGCCCAGGAGTTTGCCAGGGAGTGGGATTTTGGGAAAACTTCCAATTAGAGACTCTGCACTTGGGGGACAGTAGAAGTTGCAGTGCAGAGATACCACATCAATTAGGTCTGAACTGAGCTGAAGACCTCATCTCAAATTCCCAGCTTGTGCAAGCAAATAATACCATGAAACATTTATAAAAAGCTTGAGAGAGGTATCTACATGTAACCACAAAGAGAAAGCATAGGAAGTTGTAGTTCAAATAATGGCGTATTACATTTATATTTTACTTGATGAGTGCAGTGTCTTTGACAAAGTACATCTGTTGCCATTTTTTCCATCTGTTTCTTCATAGTGTTTGTTCTATGGAGATTCTTCCCTTAGTCTAATACCACAAAATCATTCTGAGGCTGACAGCATTTTTGTACATAAGATATTGAAAATATCCCAAGTAGGGATATGCCAAGTGTGTACCTTGAGGTTTTTGTGCTTCCACTTCCCTCTTTCCAAAAACATGATTAAATTGTATTCCATGTCTGTATGTTACAGGGTTCAATAAAAGTATTAACTTGCTTATTCTTGTAAAATCTTTGACTGTATGAACATTATTTAAATTGTCTATTACTGTGTGTTACAAAAGATATGAATGAAGATTTGTGTCACTGTTTTAGTTTGAAGACAGGTGTGCCTGCTAGGAAAAGCAGGAGTCTTTCTCTTGCAATGGAGAATGCAAACCTCCTCTCTCCAAATTGCTATAATTTTGAAATTGAAGGAGCTCTCAGGCAAAAATATTGGTAGAGGAATAACAGTTCTTTACTAGTGAGTCTAACAAGATGAACAAAATAACAATAACTATAGCATTAACACCAAACAGAGCTAGGAAACAGCCACAGTTTTCTCCTTTCTGGGACGAGCAGGAGTCCCGAGGGAGGAGATGGATCCAAAGCTTGGGGCAGTAGCTGGAGCTGTAGGAAACGTCCTGGCAGGCAGGAGAAACGCTGTGGAGAGACCCAGAACAAAACCAAAGCAGCTGTGGGTGCAGGGCAACGGGGCAGCAGCTCCTGGCAGGGCAGGGAGACACCAGGGTCTGAATTCCTGGGGGACCCACGAATGTCACACCGAGCTCAGCTCCAGGTGAGGTCTGGTGAGATCTCTGCAGTCAAAGACTGAACCCTCACTGTTCCTTCAGTGTAGTCGGTGCTACCCTCTCCCTTAGTTACTTTGTCTTTGCCAAGTACTCCTAAGTGCCCATAAGTACCCAGCAATCAGCTTCCCAGTAACTTTTGGGAAAAAAATCTATAAGAAAGCAACTCAACAACAGTCACCAACCAATTGCCTGCTTGGAGAAGTAACAGTTAGTTGGGAGCTTTTACCTCCTTCTGGACTTTTGTATTTCCCTTGATGTTTTCTTGCCCTGAAAAAACACTACCATAATACTGAATTTCAGTCTCTCTGTTTCTTGCCATTGAGGAAGGGACATTTTGAGTTGCCTTTGACAGAAGGCCTGTTCTGAGAACTGAACAGTAACTTATACTCATGTTTGGTGTGCCTGAGATTTTAGAAACACTTCCTTTTACTGTGAGTAGGACACCAAGGTGGAGATGTGTGCAAATTGACTTCTTTTGGAGCGTGCATTTGGATCTCTTATCTAGTAATTTTTGTTTGGCTTTAGCTGCCCCATGCTTTTGAAGATTACCAGCATGAGTAGGAGTTCAGTCATCTTGAGAAGGACTGGCCCTCCAAGAACAGAACAGCTAGAAGGACTGATTCTACTACGATGTCAACACAGATTTGGTGGTTTAGTGCAGGCTCCTGAATGCCTGTCCACAGTGATCCCAAGGGCTGGCCTGCCAATAACAGCCTTTCAGAGCTGTCATGAACAACATGAGGGTGATGCATTCCAAATTCAGTATCCTGGGTCTTCTTTGTTGTTTTCCTGGGACAGATTTTCCGTGTCTGTTTCTGATTAAGGAAGGTTTGAAATTACTTTGACCGATTGACAGCTGTTCATTGGCTTCTCCCAATGATTTGAGAGCTCTGAGGGTTGATGTGGTGTTTGGCAGTGCCTACATTTTCATTGGCTTGGAAGCTGAGTTCTTGCATAGTTGTGAATTCCAGGGTGATTTTTTTTTTTTTTTTAGAGACTAATGCATCTACTGTTATGTTTATCATTAGAGTACGTCATGAAAGCTTTGAAACATTGAAATTTCCTTAGGTTGAGACAAGCTTGGGACATGGCAGTGACAGATGACTGTTTGAATTAGTCACATTCTCTCTGAGAGTTAAAGGCTTTAATTTGCTTTTTCCATTTTTATTTATTTCTGAGGAGCAGGTAACTTCAAGGGGAAGATCAAATACTATCAATTTCTACTGTTCTATTTTTCATGTGAAAGTGGCATTAGAGAAGTATAAGAGGCATAGACAGAAAGTTGGTTTTAAGGTCTGCATGGTGAGAACACACTGGGGAAAGTGGAAATACCCTTACGTTTGACTCCGTGAGGTTGGGGTCTCTGGGTCACTCTTGATGCAGATAGAAAGCATCTGTCTGAAGGGCTTCAAGCCTGCTTTATACCTAGCCCAAGAACTGTGATATCTTAATGTACCAGCCTTCGTAAAGTCCCGTGTGCTGAAGTGTAGAAATAACATCAATGAAAGGTTTTTCCAAATTTGTGAGATGCTTTACCCTCAAACATCTCCTTTGAAAATATGGAACTCAGTCACATTCTTGCCAAAACTGCCAGAGAGCATAGGTACAACCCATCCATTCTGAGATGTGTTGCTGGAGCACAAGCAGCTGGGAGCATTTCTCCCAAATGCATCACAGATTCATTCCCTCTTCTGTCCCATCTCCCTGACCTCCATTGTATGTTCAACACTTGTATGTTCAGAGGTTTGAAAAAAGAATAAACACTGTGAAAGTTCTCCTCTGAATCCAGAAGGTGTAATTTGTCTTTCCCATCATAAACTAATAAAGACTTAATATCTGAGGATGTCTGAGGCATCTCCATGCTGTCCACCAACCCAACTCTTGTGTTGTGGATCTTGAAATATTACAGTGTTCCTGGATTATTGCTTCTGTTATTTCATCTTTATAAATGTTCACTCTTTAGAAAATGACCACAAACATTTGCTCTGATATGTCACCTATTATAAAACTCTTTCAAGCTCAGTGGATAGGATGTCAAATCTGGGAGAGGATATATAAAGGACAAATGTTTGCACCAACTTGAATGTATAGTGCTTAGTACTTTAATCCCTTGGTCCCTGTGGGATAGACAAGTTGGTAATATCTTCCTTTTATAGATGGAGAAAATATGATGAGGTAAATAAGAGGATGTACTTAAGATCTCTGTATATAAATAACTCAGTGAAAGATTTTTTTAGGCCAAACTAATAGAAAAAGTTACAGATGTTCTGGGTTTTTCTTGGGGGTGAGGACATTCATAACTACATCAGACAGCATTAACAATTTATAGCATAAATATGCTTCAGGTACAGATCAATTAATAACTGGCAAAGGACCTAGCAAAGCACTCTCTCAAGGAAGGGGTTATTCTGAAATTGTGCACAACATTTCTTTTGTACCGTCTGGGATCAGTCACTGTCAGGAAATAGGAAACTCATCATATCTGGTCTATGGGTTGCCCACAGCCACAGGTACTTAGTGCAGAGCCTCTTCTTCTCTAGGTCAGTGTGGTACCTTGTGGAAAACCTCCATTTTCCTGGTATGCTGTTTGTATTAGGGATGTGTGCCCTTTGCTGTGTGCTGTGCTGCTCCCCAGGCAGCTGTGGGAGAGGAGGGTGTTGTGAGGTCCAGGTGACTTATGGCACTTGTTAGCTCAGGGCTTGCTCCATGGTCATCAGTCACAGAGGAAATCTGTGGGGTGAGGTTAACATTCATCACCTGATTACTAAAGTACTGCTTAATACTCTAAATTAGCCACATCCCCAAGGCAAATAGCTTTATGTTGTGCACAGGAGAGTACTGCAATTGCTGATAATGTTTTGTACTTGGATGAAGCTCTTGCATTCATACATTTCTAAAGCTGTCATAGCATAATGATGCCAGATAGTCCCCTTGAGAGATATTGTCAAGAAAACTGCAGCTTTTTCGTCTCACAATGTAGAAACTTAAAAAGCCCTGCAGTTCTCTACCAGTGTAAGTTTCCTGAATTTCCTGTCTCAAGGGAATTGAATTCTGGTACTGGTCATCAAGCAGTATTGCTGGATTTCCATGTATTTCCTGAGGGGACTATGAGCTCTGGAGCTGTTCACCTGCAGATGTAAGTGCCCTTGGCAGTCTGTGCCTGGAGCAGGATGTCCTCTTTTGCAGCTGAGGCTGTGTGTGGAACAAGCTCCAGTTCCTGAGCTGAAGGGCACCTGAGCATGCATTTTGTTAAAGGTTAATTTTGGTTTTTTGTATGTGTAGTGTCTGTCAGGAAGGTAGAGGAGGATTTCTGATGCTGTTTGGAGAACAATTGTGACAGCACTTTTTGGGGCCCCTCTGAGGGTGCTTTCATTTCTTACAAGGAGATGCTCAGTTAGGGTGGCTTGGAAATGTGCAGTTTGAACTTGCAATTCATGTTCAGGAGAACCTCTTCAGTTCCATCTCTGATGGGCAGCAGGATGGGTATTGTTGATTCCTGCACATCTGTAGGATTGGTAAGGATTGTCTCTACCAGATGTTTGTTTGGCTTCTCTTGAGGCCAGTTTTCAGGCAGCAGTTCTTGTCCTAGGTGCCATTTTAGAGCAGCAGTCTGGGAAACTGGCCCATGCCAGCAGAAGGGAGTCAGCCAGGAGTGCAGCTCTCTGTAGGTGTAGCCATCATCTGAGCTTTCAGAGGCTATGCTTTCTCATTCCTTGTTCTCGTCTGACAACTTCAATCTTTGATTTCTAAGATAGGTTTACTGTTATTTGCTGGAAAAGGGAAGAGGGGAATTTTTCAGGAGTCTAGATAGCCTTGGTGAGGAACTGTCAGTATCCTATGGAAAATTGTTGTTTAAAGCTGTCCTGATAAGAGCTTTATGCTTACAGGAAACATTTACTTTGTTGTTTCTGTCTGTGGTGTCTCTGTAAAAACAATTTTTATGTTTGTCCAGCTCCTCAGTGACACACTTCAATGTTATTGTGTTTTCTGGTGCATCCTGCTTCTATGCAGATACTGACTTCAGCTTTGCAATTATTTTCCTAGACTATGCCTTGAGGCTGCTGTATAGAAAATGTTAAGCTAGCCTGTTTGTCTGGAATATCCCCATGCTGCTGGTTTTTCTGGAAAACATTGTCACAGCTTCATGCAGACAGCTGGTACCAACTTTGAGCAGACATTCACCCTAAATTTATTTTGCAGATGTAATAAAGAGAAAACTTGAGTCTCAGAGTGTCTCTCTTACTGTTTAAATGGTGAAGGTTTGAGTTATAAAAGGAGTTATTTACCCTCTTAATGTCTAAAGAATTACCCCGTGTCACTGAGCCTCCACAAGTTTAGGGGTATCAACACAAAAGTCTTACTTGAAACTTTGAATTGGTGCAGCTGTTGAGGAACTGTGATGGAGAGGGTGCATTGCTGTATCTCTTATTGTCCAGTTGGTGACTGTTAGGGACAATTAACAGTGATGCATCAGATTTTCTTCTGCAGGGGAAGTAAAAACTTGTAAAAAAAAAAAGGAATTTGAATTGAAGTGAATGGGAATTAAAAGTTTGTCTTCATTTATAGTAGCTTGGCATCTATTTTTTGAAAAGCTACATAGTCATGTGATGCCCATAGTTGTCTTCAGTGAATATTTTCTTGTTGGAAGAAGATTTCGTGGTAACTGCTCAGTAAATAACTGCTGAAGTCCTTAGAGGTTTACTGCTTCACTCAGGTAAGATGGCTCTTATTTTCTTTTTATTTTAACAGTTTTCTTTTTTTTCTATTCAAAGAAACGATTGAAAGCAGCAGAAGCAGAAAGCAAGCTGAAACAAGTGTATATACCCAACTAGTAAGTATCTCTTGGTTTTTTTCCTATCTCATTGCAGAGGGACTGGTGTAACAGTTTCTATGTCCTACCAATATTACTATTTCCTGGTTAGGGTGTTGTGCTGTCAGGTTGCTCATTTCCTGCATCCTCTGTAATGCACCCATCCTGAAGTGAATGTTACCTATCTTCTAATTTTTAATTCTGTATGAACTGGGACTTGGGGTCTTGCTGGCAGGTCAGCATGGTTGTGAACAAAAGTGTAGCTCATTAACTGCTCAAAAATCTATCTGTTTTTCTTAATTTTTCTCAGTTGTGGATCACCAATACATGTTTGTTTCCTATATATCATTATATATTAAAAATAATATATAATGATTTATAGGTGTACATATATTTTAAACCAAAATTATTAGTAAAATGTGTCTTGTATTGCATTTCCTCTGCATAGCCTAGTCAGGAGTTGTTATAATGCTGAACTTCTAATCTGCCCTTTCCTTTCACTTTTCAACTTTCACTCCCAGATATGTTCTCTTGTGTATTATCCCCAATAACTCCTTTGCTCTTTTATGCTATCTCCTGTTAAATATTTATGAACTTCTGCCATCTGTTCCGTTACTTTAGATAAAACTAATTTTTATATATTTAGCTTGCAAGACAGCCCCTTATTTCTTCTGAAAATAGAGGACCCACAATATGTCAATACCTCTCAGGTGAATTTACTAAAAATGAGGTGAAGCCAAATAGATTTCTTGTCACACCATTTTTCAACAATATTGCTTTTTGTGGATGGTGTTACTCTGCAGGGGGACACTGGACATCAAATTAAACATGAATTCACAATGTGATAAGCTCATAAAGCAAAAGGCAGTATAATTTAGACTGTAGCTGCAAAAGGATATTGCAGACAAGGGTGCCTAGCAGTCCTTCTGTTCTCTTGGATTCTAATGTGTGGAGGGAGGACTTTGTCTTTGGAAGGTTGTGGTGCTCATTTGATAATGGCTGCCTGGAGTGGCACCTTATCCCTCAGCAAGGTAATTCTTGTTCCTACCTGGAGAACACATTATCAAATCATCAGCTTATCTCTCTGCTTCAGGAAAAGACCTGGCTCTGCTCACGTGGCTGCTCTTGTCTCTCTGGCTTTGATTTCCAGTCACTGCTCATTTTATGAGTGTTATCCCTTAACTTACACATTATTTAATTGATAAAATGGGGGATACATTTTCTTCCTCCTTCAATATCCTTTCATGTGTATCAGGAAAAGTAGCAATTACGTGACTTACTTAATCCCACATGAAGGCTTCGGCTGTTTTCTTGCTATTACTACCTCTAAAGGTAGCAGCAATTAAATATTTCTAAGCTTTTTGGACTACTTCTTTACCCAAGCTTGAGTACAAGGTCTGGCATATAGGGACTGTATGGCACATACATTATCTTGTGACCTAGAAGAAAATTATATTCTTGGCTTGTAATAGCAATGCACAGTGTAGGGATCTAAATATCAATGTTATTGATTTGTCTTTATCACGTTACCTGAGCTCAGTACTCTTTCTAGGTTTGAGCCGTAATGATCCACTTGTCACCTCAAAAATAAATTACTTGGTGTAGGCTGTCACAGGACCTATGCAAAAGCATATCAGCTGATTGACTGAAACCCATTTTAACAGTAACTGGTGTAGAATTGTTGACAGTGAGAGACCCTGGAGGATATCAGGCTCAAACAATTTCATCTATTTTTTTTCCTCTGGCTGTCTTCCATTGATAGGGCTCTTGTTTCTTTCTCTGATGGTAAATAGGAAAAATCTAGCAGAGAGGAGGAAGATAATAAGAAAAATAATAGAAGCTGTCTTCAAAGGTTGCATACATGTTACACAATGAAAAATAACAGCTCTGTGTCAAGCTTTCCAGTTGATATTTTTTGACTTGAAACTGTTCCCCAAATTTATTAATGCAGGTAACTGAAGCATTGAGGGTCATACAGGTAATTGATGTGAGGTTATGAAGTCCTACACCAACATCTTAGAAAAACACTCCGGACCCAGACTGAAGAAATATTTCTGTACATGTTCCAAGAGTAACCATGATTTTGGGACAGACATTTGCAGTTGACTTGACAGAACCTAATGTCTATAAATATTGCTTTGCAATGAAGCCCTTTGGCTGAAAAGCACTTATGTGTTTTCCTGGTGGAAGGAAGAAGTGTAAAATCAGTTAAACTCAGGAAATACTGAAAAACAAATGTTTCAGTTGTTTTCTGTCGCACTGTCTCTGTCAGTGGGAGTGCTGTTGAAGCAGCAACAGAAGTCTGAATGCACAAAGAGATTCCACATTCCCACATGCCTCATCCTGCCATCCTCCAAAGCAAGTGCAGTGCTTGGCAGACCTTCATGCAGGTGTAGTGTCAGGCTTTCTCCTTCTAGCATGCACCCAAACGTACTCTTCAGGTTGTTGTGGAAGTTGTACTCTGGTTTTACTGATCTTACAGGCATCGTATGTACCATCTTCTTTTTAAGGAAGATCTGGTTGTGTAGCTTGTGCTTTTTTCAGGTTAGGGCATCTGTGGTCGTGAAGGCTGAGACATCCAGTTTTATGTGGCTTTTCTCTCATTTGCTTTGATCTAAGTGATACCAGAAGAGATAAGAACAGAAAAGGAAGAATGAACTGCTCCACACACTTTCCAGTCTCCAGAATGTACTGGTGAAAAATATAACTTTTAACTCTACATCTGTATGTGCTAATGAATACATTCTATTTACAGTGATTTATCTGAGAATATCAAAGCACTTTGACAAGCTGTAAATGCAGCCTCTTAAAGGCTGCAAGGAAATACTGTTCTCCCTACTGAGCCCCTTTTGTGATTCCATTTGGAAACTGGAGGAATAGGTCAAAGCTTTGGATCACTACAAAGGGCAACTACTTAACAAGCTGAAGATAATTCCTTTGTCTGTTTCTTGGTTGTCCTCTGCTTGAGGAGCAAGACCATTTTTATTCCCTGTTTCATTGTGCAGAGGGCCATAGCAACATGGAAAACTTTAAAGGTGTAATGCTGCTCTTCCCTTTCTAGCTGTGCTAGTTAAAATGGCAATCTCCAACGTTTTGTTGGAGAAAGCTGCTTCTATTCAGAAAGCATTGTTTAATGGTCATTAAACCTGTTCTTAGGAGTGGGTATTTACAGGAGCTTGGAGAGCTGTGAGGAAAGCTCACCTCTGTTGCCTGGATCCAGACACTTCTGTTAGATGCCTAGAGGTAAATGACACAAATGTGCCTTACAAAGGATTT
The DNA here is from genome assembly GCA_013397245.1 of Thryothorus ludovicianus. Taxonomy (NCBI): domain Eukaryota; kingdom Metazoa; phylum Chordata; class Aves; order Passeriformes; family Certhiidae; genus Thryothorus; species Thryothorus ludovicianus. Next base: position 149,726 of record VZTB01012834.1, on the reverse strand, counting down.
AAAATTGTTTTTATTTCTGAGGCTTTGTTTCTTAATTGTTCTGTTACATTCAGCACACATGGGTTCTTCAATAACAAGAAACATTCACCACATGGTATTAAGTTTGTAATTATTTCTAGCAACAAAAATTTTATCACTGTGCTGTGGGTCAAATGCTGTCTGCTTATCTACTGGAGGAATATCAGTCTTCTGTGGGGATCAGAATTGCCTTCAGGTTGGGTTGTTTTTGTGCAGGGGCCTCAGTCCATGTTGACAGGCTTCTGTCTGCATGTGCTTTTATTGCCTCCTTTATTTCTGTTCCCTTGAGACTGATCTGAGGAATACAGACCAGAAATCTGCATTTCATGGTCCCTGTTCTAGCATAACTGACTGCTCCTTCACAACTGAAACCCCTTTAAGAGACTTCCATTCCTGATACAAGAACTGGAAATGACAGTTTGCCACACCATCAGTATTCTCACTAGCTTATTTACATCTTTAGCTTCAGCTTCATTAATTGCTTAATGATTCATCCAGTTACTCATCTGATTCTCTTGTTAATAGCTGTGGCAGGCTTTGGTGGTATCAAACAAGTTTAATTAACATATCAACAATTAAGAGCTTTTTACTTTTCTCCTATGATGAAAACATTATCTGCCTGAATTCTATTGTTACTGCTACTGAGAAAGTTGACCATGGCTTTGCAGCAGGACACTCTGAGGTGCTTGCTGCAGCTTCATTAATTTAGTGCTGCAGAATCCTGGAGTTCACAACAATTACAGTGTGTCAGTCCTTCTGATCAGCATGGTTTGGTGATCTGCTTTCACCAGTTCGTGCTTTCCACTCGTATTTAAAGATAAGCTTGATAGTGGTTTTAGAGAGGATAATGGAGTCAGGCCATCATCTTCCTTTCTGATCCCAGTTCTTTGGACATGCTTTGCTGAGGTTTACTGACGGATTTCAGACTATTCTGCTGTATTTTTGGATAATAAATCCAAGGTATAGAAGGATGTTGAAGCATAAGGCCTTAGTTTTCTCTGCTTCAGTCTCTTTCTCTGTGGAGCAAGGCCACTCGTAGCAGCATGCGTCTGCGAGGGCTGTTTGTTTTGCAGCACTGGGGCAGTGTTTGCACATGGAGTTTGCTGGTGAATCATTGGCAGAAGTTCCTTTGCAGCAGGTTACTATAGTGATGTCCTGGAGCAGAGGAGCGTGAATGTTCCCTCTTTCAACTGCCCCTTTGTTAAAGGTGCCTGCGGATCTCCTGCCATCTGCGGGGTCACAACTTGGTGCCTTTCTGATAAGCACCCTGAAACACTTTAATCTTTGTAGGAGCTGGGCAAATTAATAAGCAGAGGAAGATGGAGACATATTCAGGCTTGTGAATTAATCTAAATGTCTTTTTTTTTTTTTTTCCTATCTTCTCTGCTGCTTTTGAGCTGTGTATGTGCTGCTCAGTGCACTATAGGAATAAGCTACTAACAGTGTTCTTGTGCCACTTGGCCTCCTGAGTTCTGAATTTTACAGTGAGAACACTATCAGAAGTTTTTCCTGGACTGGACAAACACACTCTTGCCTCCTTATGCAACCTGTGTGTGGTTCCTATATTCACTCACAGCAGAACCTATTTTGTCTCTGTCAAAGTGGAGCTTTACTGAGCTCTGTCTCTCAGGATCTGATTGGACGTTTTCAAATAAGAAGGATGTTTTGTGGCTTCCAGGGCAGTATCAGTTTTCTAGTTGTCTTCAGAATTATGTCACTTGGAACTCCTTTGCTTTCAGGAATCATGGCTGAGAACATGAAACCTGATTCTGGTGCCCCATTAGAAAGAAATTAATTTGGCTCTATTCCCACAATGCTGCTTTTGTAGTTCTAGACCAGGTAAAACACAGCAAACATTCTGGGTTACACAGTGAAATCACTGTGACTGTTGTGTCAGTGTGCAACTGATGCGTAAGAAAAGGGGGTTGCAGAAAGCCATTTTAAGATATTTCTGCTTCCAAGTCATGGGTTTGTTAGTTGGAAATAAAAGGAATATGCCCGCTCGTGTCCGTCTTTCAGGAGAGAGAACACAATAGGAATGTAACCAGCATTGCAGTTTGGGTTTGTGTTCAGCAGTTGGCTCCAAAGCCTGCCTGCTCTTTGCTGTTTCTGTAATGTGAGCTCCTAACAGAACCCCAGTCCTTGCATGTTGGATAAATTCCTTGTGTGAAACTTCGTGTGTGACTTCTTCCACCTCCCTCCATTCCCCAGAAGTCCTGTCTCTGCAATAGCAACGTTCTGTCCTACTCCTTCCCTCCCATGCCAGGGAATTTTTGAAGGCCTCGTTTTTCCCCCTCAGACACTTCTTCCTCTGCAGAGATTTTGTGCTATTCCATGCTGCTCTCCATGCCAAGGTTTTGTTGGCCTTCTATTCTCAGCTCCCACCAGTAGCTTTTGTTTCAGCTCTTAGCTCTTGGCTTTTCCTGAATCCTTGTTTTGAAGAGGGTATGGGGGCGAGCTGAGGTGACCCAGCTGTTGTTGCATGTTGGGTGTACTTGTGGGAATTGTGGCCACATGATGCAAAACCTTGCAGTGAGACAACATGGAAATATTTGTGACTGCAGTCTAGGATTATATTTCCCTGAGTAAAGCAGATGTTGCCCTCTCTCTGCCTACTGCTCCTGCTCCAGCCCCCAGCCTTGTTTTTTTGAGATTTAAGTAAAATGTCTCTCATGTTGCGGTCTTGTGAATGAGATCGGTTTTTACCTAGATTCATGTGTCTGGGATAGTGAATAAGAGATCTGCCTGGTCTGATTTATTGTTTTTTAAAAGGTTTTGAAGTCTTGTAAATTGCATCCAACTATCATTATAGTTATTTTCATTATCAATATTTTTAAAATATTACTGGAGGCAGTGTGTTCATAAAAGTCAGATTATTGGTGATTACAACTGCTTCTGGAAGTTACACACTGAATGCAATTTGAGTCTTGAAACATTTTGGACCATACCTTCAAAAGTCAAATAAAAAGTTGCATGCCTCAGTTAACGCTTGTCTTTTTTTTTGCTTTGTGTCTAAAGTAACAAGCCAAACCCCAACCAGATCAATGTAAATAATGTGAAACCAGGAGTGGTAAATGGTACTGGAGTCCAGGCACAGAACGCGGGAGCAGGACGGGCCTGTGAGAGCTGTTACAGTAAGTGCCAGAACAGCAGCTGAGATGGAAATGTTAAACCAAAAGCTTTAGCAGTCTTGTGCTGGGGGTGGGGGGCAGAACTGGGTACAGCAGCATTTAAGCAAAGTTTCTTTTGAGGTTGTTTTTGTTCAGTGTTTGTTTTGTTTTGTTTTTTAACTACTGGTGTTATATTTGTAAACAGAATTATGAAGTACTAAAGGAGGAGTTAGTAAATGTTCTACATAATTGCAAGCAACTATTGAGTGAATATTTAAATCACCAATATGTGAATTTGATAATTTTTCATCGTTTTTTAGTAGATATCACAATATGTGACATTGCAGTATTTGATCTGCTGCCTGATAGGAATATACTGAGTTTTAATGATTGTGCTCCCTTATGGGGAGCCTTTAGAGATGCTGGAATGTAGAGACTGTATAAGTAGTCAAGTCACAGACTCTGTACATTCTTCAATTATAAAGTTAATATATGGGAAGTTCCTGAAGACAATTGTTGATGTTTCCCATGTTCTGCATAAATTCTCTCGCAAAAAGAGAACCTTTGGTTCCATTGGCATGAAATCTTCCCATCCTAATAATTGTTTCTTTCTGTTCTCATTTTAAATGGGATGTAGATTAATGTAATAAATTCTGCTGAAATCATAAGTGTGTTTAACAGTGGTGATGACAGTGAAGCCATCATCAGTGTTTAAGGTCTGCTTGAGCTTTGCGTGGGGGGCAGTGTTTTCTTTTGTGCTGCTTCTAAAGAGAATAAGATCTGAAAAGTGATCCTGTGTAAGAATATATATAATTTCCACCTTTGTTATCTCTAGCCACCCAGTCTTACCAGTGGTATTCTTGGGGTCCCCCTAACATGCAGTGTCGCCTCTGTGCATCCTGTTGGACCTACTGGAAGAAATACGGCGGCTTGAAAATGCCGACCCGGTTAGATGGGGAGAGGCCCGGACCAAACCGCAATAATTTGGTGGGTATGCACCAGGCAGACTGCTGCCTCTGCCTGCCCAGCTGAGTGTCATGCTACCTAACTGCCTGCTCACTGTCCTTAAATATTTAACCACCAAAAGAATGCCTTCAGCCTGCATTGTTGTCCTTGGGTTTGGTATTTCATGTCAAGCAGAAGTTGGTGCATTAACCTCGACAAGAAGTAATTTGTTGCCAAGTACTGCCCTGAGAAAAAAAAACCCTTTATTTGTTTAGCAAACCAGCCTTCAAATGCATGAAATGACTTAGTGGAGATGGGAGAAACTGAAATGCCAGCCATTGTTTCTGGTATTTGGTTTCCATGATTTTTGCTCTAGGGGAACAGCACTGTTTTTTTCTCTCTAAAAGAATTAATTATTTCCTGAAACCTATTTACTCACCCAAGGCATATTCAAAATTAGATGTCCCCCAAATAGCTAGTGGCTTTTTAGAAATCCTTTATCTTTTTTTTTCTGCCTAATCTTATTTTTTTTTAAATAATCCTTCCTTTTTTTGTTTTCGACAGGTTTGAGTAAGCATTGTAAGAGCTGTTACTGTTGAGTTTTTCCTCTCTTACTCGAAAACTAAAATTCTCAAATTTTTTTCTGAATTTGATGAAAGTTTAATCTGGAAGCATTGGACATTAAGCTGATTGGAAAAAGTAACTGTGTCACATGGATAGAAGGATAGCACATACTGAACTTTTATCTCAGGATAATTTCTTTTCTCTCTCCTATTCTTTGCTATCATTCCCTTTCTGTTTCTTTTGTTTAACCTTTATTCTTTGTAGGCTTCCCTCTGCCCTCTGAAGCCTCCTAGTTGCTGAGATAACTGCCTTATACCTCTTGTTTGTTAATTAAAATTATGTAAATAGTCAGAGAAGGGAAAGCCTTTTTTCTCCCCAACCTGAAGTTTCTTCCTGTTTTCCAGCAATGGATGTGTCTGAGATAACAAGATACTAGTTGCATTATTTCATTGGTTGACTTAGTTGTTTTTCATAAAGAAGATAACTACTTTGGTTCTCAGTAGCTGATAAACGTCTTCCAATAGTATTCCTTATTCTATGCAATGAATATTTGACATCTGTGAGTACATTTGCTGAGTTAAGAGTAAGAATTAAAACAAATTCTTGCAGCTCTGAGCCAAAGCCGTTCCCACGTGCCATACATTTGTTTTGGAAAGTGAGTTTGTGGTGTATGTTTTTGTCATGCAGCTCTTCTTGATTTTCCTCTCCTTCTTACAAGTGCTTTGTTATAAGGACTTTGCATTGTAACTCCAGAGCAACCCTAAGCACCAAAAACTTGGGGAGTCTTTCTCTTGAATCTATAAGCTCTAAATCATATCATAGCACTGGGTAACTTCTGGCTTTTGGATCCTTACCTTAAAACTTGTGACAGCATAGAAATACATGCTTCTCTGTGAAGTGAAAGGTTTACCTTCATTTTATCCTTTGAGATATTTGGGGTAAGACTTGGGAAATGGAGAAATTGGGAAATTTTAGCTGGGCTAAAAGTATTTTCCTCTGTAATACCATTTCTGTTCTTATATCTCAGAATCAGTAGTTGAAAGTTATTTTACGTAATCCTTGCTCTTCTCGAGACCCATGCTTTCTAATGCTTGCTTTCTCAGAAACCATTTGCATTTTCCTTTCCCTTCAGAGTCCTCACGGTGTGCCAGTACGAAACAGTGGGAGTCCCAAGTTTGCTATGAAGACACGACAAGCCTTCTATCTCCACACAACAAAGCTGACCAGAATTGCCAGACGTTTATGTCGAGATATCCTGCGTCCTTGGCATGCTGCAAGACACCCCTATCTGCCTATCAACAGTGCAGCAATCAAAGCAGAATGTGAGTGTGCTGCAGCTGGGACCTCCTTGCCAAGGAGGCCTTTGAGACTCCTATCCTGTAAAGTTTTGAGCTGCAGCTTGCTGAGGTGCTCTCTTGCATGTAGCTGGTGCTTTCACAAAATCTGGATGTACTTACAGAGCCTTCTAACTGATGGTAGGCTGGGCAAAGTAACTTTGAAAGATGGTGAGTTGTTTGTTTTAAAACATTCACCTTTGTTATTACATGGAGCATTCTCTGTGTTTGTGTCCTGTTGCCAGGATCTCCTTGCCACCTATAAAATTCCTTCTAACGGCAAAGCTCTTTCAGGACACTGGAGTTATTCACTTGGTTTTGCTATAATAGCTGAATGTCTTCACCCTCTAATTATTTTTCTGTGTTTTACAGGCACAGCACGTTTACCTGAGGCATCAGAAAACCCATTGCTATTAAAGCAAGTGGTTCGAAAGCCTTTAGAAGCAGTACTCCGGTATTTAGGTATTAAACAAACCAAATCATCACATGCAAAACCACCCCCCACAGGAAACAGTCTCCTAGCTACTCTGCTGACCATTTGGGTTTTCCCCTTGGGTCTAGATTTAGATGCTCATTCTGGATTGAAAACAAACAAACAAAAAAACAAGGCACAAAAAGCCCCACCACAAACAAAAGAAAACGTTGAAATCTGTCTCGTTCGCTTGTCCTTTTTACTTTTCCTACCTAATCTAACAGACCCAGTGTCTCTGCAGTCCACTCTGGGGCCATAAATCTGTATCAGAAACTTTTTCAGGTGAAGGGAGGGATGTGTATCGTGTGGCTTCTGATGTATGTGGGGACAACTTACCATCTGCTAGTGGAGGCACTAACGTCATATTTGGGGAACATTTGATTATTCACTTCTGGTTTTGGGCTGTCTGGAGGTAGTTTGTACAGTTGAGTCCTCCAAGAAGCCTCTTGGGTTTATAACAACACTGAGTCCTAGAGTTTGTGAATCAGTTCTGTGCTGAACTAGACAAGGGGATCATACTTCTGTGTTTTGGTGGGGATTTTATTTTTTTTTTAATTACAATTTCCTTGAAGAGACTTTTGCCTTGTGAGCTGATTTGTGGGGCAGAACTGAATAGCTCCATCCAGGACTTTGGTGTAAGTTTGAGGTGCTGGAAGCATCCAGAGTGATGCTGTGTGATATGCTGGTGCTGACTCCAGACAAATGCCAAATCCTTTTCCCCAGTGCTCCCAGTTGCCCTGCAGACATCCCCAAGGTTGTTCTGGGAGCCAGACTCGAGCCTCTCCTCAGGGAAGTCTTGGACAGGGGCACTTTGATAGCTTCCAGCTTAGCAAGGAAGCTGATTGCCTTTTTATTTAGATAACCAGCAAGCAGCACTGGAGTTGATTTTAGGTTTCTTTGAACATTTTTGTTGATGAAATACTGTAAGTCTGAGGGTGTATTAAATATTTACTGCTTCTCTGTTGGGTGTTGTACTTCTTCTGTGTACTAATGGAATACATGGGTTGAGAAACCTTTGAAAACTTGTAGTGCAAAGAAAGAGAGCAAATGAAAGGAGAAGTTTGCTGTTGGATAAAATCCTTATTTTAATAATTGTACAGAAAGTAGCAGTGGATTTTGAGTTTTCCTTGCACTGTGTCAGGGTCTTCACTGGATTACTGAGCTGAGAGAAAAGAGTGATGGAAATGGAGGGAAGCTGATGGACTGGCAAGCAGGTTTTTTTTTTTGGTGTTAGTGGGATTGAATTTATGTCTTACTCTGCTGTGTTGAAGTTCCTATTTGCTGTTTCTTGTAACTTTCTCGAAGTCTTTTCAGTTGAGTAGTGTGGGCTTCATCTCTGCCGTGGTCCAAAGCTTGAATTCAGATGTTGTGTTCTTTATAGTTGGTCTTTGAATCTTCACTATTTTTGCCGTTGGAAAAAAAAGAATTGTAAATTGTATTTTTTATAAACATTTCTAGCAAACTGGCAAAGTTGTAATTTCCCCAGAGTTTAGGGGTGTTGCATGACCAACATGGCCAAAGTTGGGTTTTAGTATACAACATTCCAAAAATTACCCTAAATTATTGGAGATGAGTGTTACAGAAATTGATACAAAGTACTTTTGCTATCAAATCTTATTTTTAGGATAATACTATGATAATTTTAACATCTTCAGTTGTGGTGAATTCCTAAATGTATGGAAATGCTTTATGGCAGTAGCAATCTCCAGTCAAAACTATTGTCTGCAATAGCTGGTATATAAGAGGAGGTGTACTTGGTCATCTTGGAAGTTTTCAGGTTGTTGTCAGGTTTATAACTCCAGTGTCTTTGCTAGTAAACAAAATTCTGCTTTGTTTTCCGCCAGAGTCTCATCCGTGTCCTCCAAGACCAGATCCTGCAAAGAGCTTATCCAGTTCTCTCAACAATCTGACTCCTGCTAAGTTTACACCTGTCATTAATAATGGGTCCCCAACTATCCTGGGAAAAAGAAGTTATGAACAACACAATGGAATGGATGGTAATATTTTCCCACAAAATTTACGTTGTGTCTATAGGCTTTTTTCTTCTGTCCTTTTGGTATACAAGGAGATTATGTAAACTCATAGTTCTTTATATAAATTTTGAGTTTCTTAATCTTGAGGGAGGTAATCTTTAACTTTTGTAAAAGCCACCTGTCCCATTTCTCCTTTTGGGTGAGGCACATGATGTGTACTGCCTGGGAAGTGCATGCACATAAAATCACTGTGCTAGTGGAACTCTGCCTGGCTTGGCCAACCTTTCAGATGGGATACCGAAGGAGAAACTTCCCCTTAGTTTTTAAATTAGTAGTGTGAAGAATACCCTAATAGACTTTCAGAGTGATGTTTCCCTTGTTGGCCCTGTTACTGACCACCTCTATGCTTGGGCTTCACCTCTTCAAGAAGAGGAGGCAAGGGAAAGCTGTTTGAAGTGGGAGACAGAAGCAGGATGTTCCTGGCTTGGACTCCAGGTGTCTGTTCTGAAGAATTGCTCATGCTTGAGAGTGTCAGAGAAGGCAAAGTGCAGGCTCTATCTCAGATGAGGAGAAAAGGGTCTGTTGAAATGGTCATAACTGAGTGAGAACACAGAGGATAGCTCTCCTTAACAGGGGAAAGGAGCAGTTGGTGTAACAGTGACTCCAGCAGAAAGGGAGATCCAGAGTCTTTCTCATTTCTTACCTTTAATTTTAACTTTATATCTAGCTTATCTGAAGTATAATTACAAACATTTGATATCTGATTGTGTTTTAACATTAAGAACTTTTAAAACTTCTGCTGTTCAGGTTGCTGATGTGATGTTTTTTTCTTTTCTGTTCACCTGTGCTCTATCAGGCAACATGAAGAAGCGCCTGTTGATGCCTAGCAGGGGTAAGACCTTGAAGCTGCGCTCAGCTTATGCTAGGAGAGTGATTTTTAGTTTCCTCTGCTGGCTTGTCTGTGCTTTGTGGCTAATGAGTCTGTGTGCACCTTCTTTGTTGATGTCTAAGTGTTCCTTGGGTAATCACTTCCACCCATGGTTTTGCTGCTCACCTTTCAGGCTTTTCACACACAGGCAATGAGTTGTACAGCCGTACTGAAGACATGAAGTCCTGTGTTCAGAATTAATTCCTAATTCCTCAAGTTGGCAGAACAGTCTTCCAGCAGTTGAGTGAAACTGCAGGAAACTGTGATGGTTGGTTTTAAAGCAGGTGTTGTTTCACTCTTTGACTTTTAAGAAAGCAAAGTTTCACGTGTCTTGAACTGCTTTGAATTCACTTGGACCAAAAGAAATAGAAGACAGTATTTACATCGAGTGCCAAGTTCAACCCTCTGCATTTTCCAGTGAGAGTGGACAGTTTCATTCAGTAGAACAGTCCAATTTTGAATATTTAGGACACAGACAACCACAAAATGTCTCCATGAACAGGCAAACACAAAACTTAAGCTTACATGTTGCCATGAACTGGCCAGCACTGCATGCCCTGATGATAATCTTTGTGTTTCATGGCTTAGGCAGTGGATGGCTGTTACCCATATTTACATGCATGCAAATATGAGTGCACGTGGAGAATACAGCAGTGAGGACAGTGGTTCTTGATCTCTTTGGGAATTTATTCCTTGATACCCTGTTGCTGAGTTTTTATGTGCTTTGTAACTTGTCTTTTGGGAAGAATAACAAAACCCTGCTACATTGTTCAGTTTGGTTCCTCAGAAACTTCATCCAGTAATGGGGGATGTAGATGCAGAGTAGCTCACAGCTAATGGATTTCCACAGCTCCTGGTGACTGCCAGCCTGTGGGCACACCTGCTGCTCCCTGCTAAATATCCTCCTCAGCAGATGACACGCTTGGGAAGCTCAGAGATGTTGTGGCCCAAAGGAGGGAAGGAGAAGAATGGATCCTTCCCTCCCTCTCTCTGGGTAGAGCACTGGACTTGATAACCCAGCACAATTTTGTGAGGATCTCTGTTTTAGTGTTCCATTCAGTTGTAACTGCTGCTGGAGCTATCTGCAAGGTGGTTTTGGAAAAGTACCTGTTCCTCAGAGTTTGTGTTTCTCTGAAGCAGGTGTGTGTGGCTGTGCAGGATCTTCCCAAGCACCTGCTGCTCTACCTGTTCAGTCTGTTCTCAGCCAGCCATTGAAATACTTACTGGAGTACTTGTTCCTGTAACTGCTAGGCAGCAGAGTCCAGTTCACTCCCAGAATCACTTTACCTGCTGGGGTAGTGAGTGTGAACTGGATATTCTTGTGAGCAGTTCAGCTTAAACCTGTTGGTCGAGATTTATTTGTGAATGGAAAATGTTTGCTGCACTGCAATTTTGCATCTGTAATATTTCCTGAGCCTGGGTTGCTGGAAGCTTTGCCAGCACCAGGAGGGAAGGGAACCACCTGCAAGGAGACAACATTTCAAGAACTTGGATCTGCTGGGCACAAGCAAGCAGATGGTGGAGGTTTGGTGGATCTCTTTCTGTCCTGGTGCTAATTTTTGTGTTGGTACCTCTCAGCACAGGTTCCCATTGCCTTGCATGTAAACTGGTAAGCCTTGCTGGCTCTGGATACAACTGTTTTCCCGTGCCATGAGAGGACTGGGATTGTGGCTCTGGGGCTTCTCCTTGGTTTTGGATGGAGTCATCCATGCTTAGTGCTCTGGGGGGCTGCTGGCAGGACGGGCATGAGTTGGAACTGCTGTCAAGAAGAGGTGAATGGCAATGAGAACAAGGAAGCCTTCTGGCCAGAATTTAGGAGCCAGTGAGGCAGTGTAAAAGGATTGAAATAAACCCATCTATCTAGAATAACTGATTTTTTGGATTGTAGCTGACCTGAAATAGTAGAAAAAGATTAATGAAAGTAAGCCCAAATTGTTATAACTGGTCAGATTCTGCATTTACATAGATACTATGGGAAACTGGGGGTGTTCCTTTGTTCTCATCTCCTCTTTACATACTGTCTGGTTTAGGTCACTGTAGGGGAGTGTACTGCAAAAAAAAGATGTTAAGATGTCTGCACAGAGAGGCTGAAAGTATTCTTTCTGTACAAATTTAGGTGAAAGAAGACACTTTGTCCATCTGTGCTTAAATAGTTTCCTATGAAATGTTAAACTAGTGCAAAATAGTATCTGTTACCCATGAGTTTTTCTGCTTCCTGCCCATGTGCTCCTTGGTGGCACCTGGAAGTCATCTTAGAGTTTGGGCAGGTCACCATGCCAAAGTCTGTGACAGGACAGTGGACACTGCTGTGGTGGGCTTTAGCTGAAGTCTCTTTGCTGGTGGTAAAAGCCTTGTGATGCTGGGCTGTCACCTCCAAACACAGGGGAAAAGTCTGAGCCGTGGAAATTGTGGCATGTGATGGGTTTGGAAGGCTTTCCTCAAGGTTGTAAAGCAGAATATAGTCAAGAGGTTTATTTGCAGAAAAGAGCCTGGTAGCAGCTTGTGTCTTTGTATAGTGTAAAGCATTAAGGTGCATGTTTATACATGGCAGTTGCTGAACTTCAAGGAGTAGTTCACATTTTTCCATTGGAACTCTGTTTATTTGTTTAATTTTTTTCTCTTTCTACTGTAGTTCCAGCTAAGTAATTTTAACTTTCCATTTTCTGACTCATCTCTGCTTAACCCTTGAGACCTGAACTTTTTCAAACTCTGAATGTGATTTATCTGGCCAGGCATTTTGAGTTTTGGCCAGTGCCTCAATTCCAAGAACAGGAAAATAGCCTTAATCTCATATTCTCACTGCCTCTACTTTATTTTACAGGAAGATTGTAGTTCTTTCGTCTATTTTGTTTTCCTCCTCTTCAAATCATATTGAGGCATCATTAGGCATACAGTACACTTCCCAGCTCTCCTTCAGCATTAGCTTAGCATGGACAAATTGCTGCAGAATCTATTTTTGGAATATGAAAAGTACATGGAGTCTTATAAGCTGTCAAATAGAGTGAGGTGTTAAAAAGTTATTAGTTTATTGCTTTTTCATTAATGCTCGGGAACTCGACTGACAATCTTTGCCATGAAGCTTCCTGTAGAGAGAGAAAGGATGTTTTGTGTGCAGGAACATCTTTACTTGACTCCTTACAGCCATGCAGTGTGGGATCTGTGTGATATTTGGCTATGCAAATTCCTGCTGGGGAAAGGGAGGGAGCGTTGTTAGATTTTTTTTAGTTTTCTCCCCTCTTTTACACAGTGCTAGCTTTCATCTAATCAGATTTGTTTTTCAGGGTCATCACATGCACTCCTAAAATTGGCAGAAAGAGGGAGAACATGAATGAGTAGCTGCAATAAAGGGAAGGCTTTTCCCAGCAACAAACTTGCATTGATAATGTGCTAGTGGATCGAATGCTGAAAATTGGAGAGGGTTTATAGAAGAGCCCTGAAAACAGTGAAGGGACTGGAAAACACAGTGTATAATGGAAAATGCTTTTATCAAAGTGGAGGTTGTAGATATTTGTCTCTGCTGACAGGAGCAGCAGAAGTATAATAATAGAGGGCTTTTAGTCTAGCTGGAATAACAAGCTGCAGTAGCCAGAAGGTACAGTTGGGAACTTTGGCTGGAAACAAGCTGCAGATTTTTTGAGTGAGGTTAATTAACTGTTGGAATACCTTGCTTCTGCTGCTGGGGATTTCTAAACCCAAATGGAATGTCAGTCTAATTTAAGATGTTCTGGTTGATTGTTTCTCACATCCTTTTTGGGAAACGTGAATGAACCAGAAGTGAGAGCATTCATCAGCCTGGCATGGCCTTAGTTCAGTTACCAAGAGGTGAGTATGGCAGTGGAAGTACTGTTCTTGAACAAAACCAGCTGTCAAGGTGGAAAGATAGGGAAGTTCCCTAACATCAGCTCTGTAGGGGACCAAAATTTTCTCAATATTTTATATATACATGCACACACACACACACACACATATATACATATATACATGTTTTTTTTCTGGCTGACTTAGATTTGCAGAAAATGTGGACTTAGCTGTATGCATAAGTTGCATTAAAATTCTGCCTTTATCACCATTGATTCCAGCTGTCTTTCTAAACTGGGGGATAACCAGCCAATAGAAATCTGCCCGTCCAGGAATTACTGTTAACAGCAAGGAGTGTTACCTTTGATAAATGATGGGGTGCTGGGGAAAAGGCCTGGTTTTAACTGTTGGAATCCAGACCCCAGTAATGCTCACTAGAGACAAGAGAGCAAATGTTCAGTGCTAGCTGCTGGGAACAATGTTAAGGTGCTTGAACTGCTTTTTTGGAGACTCCAGGAACCCTGTGCCTGTGCAACTTCCTTGCTTTAAGGTTATTTGCTGAAAGTACTCATTATTTTTGAGAATTTCACATGAGATTTTGTATTCAGGTGCTAAGTGAAACAACTTTCCCTTGCCTTCAGTTCAGCCTTGATACTGTGATTAGGTTCTTTTGGTGTTGCAAAGAAAGATCTGAAAATAAAATCAGCAGATGGGCATCATGCTCTGTGGATCAGCTAGTGAAAACTATTTCATTTAGGAGTGATGGCATGGAGTAAGATGCAAATGTTGATTGAGAGGAGAGTGCATATCCCAAGGCAATGGTAGAGAGCAGGTGTAATTAATGTGAGAGGAAATTAATGTATAGCAGAGCAAGGGCAGAATTGCAAGTGCCCTGGATAGTACAAAACTTAAATTTGTAATTGAGTGGAATGTGTGACCTGTATCATTCATATATATATACACATGTATATGATGTATAATACTCCTGATACTAAGGAGAGTGAATAATTCAGTGCTTTCTAGTTTAGACAGCTTGGATCAGCAAATCTTAAAGCAAGGAGTTACATAGTTTTGTCTCCTCTTTTTTTAACCACTTGGTGTGTTACAGCCAGGCAGAATCCTACTCTTTTTGGAGTAGGAGTGGACAGTATTGGTTGACTCAGCCCTGAGACAGAAAGCAGCTCTCTCTTCTCAGTGTGCTCATCCCAGGGGAGCTGCTGCCTTCCTGCAGTTGGATGTCACTGTTGAGAAAGTATTAGCAGGGTTCTTAACGTGCTTGTAGCAGGAGGTACAGCCTTGTATGAACAGACCCATCATCTGAGAGGGGCTGTGGTTACAGCAGGTGAGTGTGACCTGCTGGACCAAGCATTTTTGGAAGTGCTGTCCAAATCCAGTGAGGTTGATGTGCACGAGGGCTTGGTGGCAGGAGATGGGTACAGACCAGCCTTACTCATCCAAAATTAAAGCTGCTCTTTGCAAAAACCCTTCATTTGGAGTTACTGTGTGTTTAATGTTGTCTTGGTTTTATCTGTCCAACAGAGAACTGTGATCACTCCTGTGTTTCATTACAGCCAAACCAGTCTGTGTATCTCTATTTGTTGCATGGGGCTGATCTACTGTATTCTGAACTATGTGAATATTTCCCTTTTTTAACCTTAAATCTTTTCTTTCCCTTTCCTTTGCCAATCTTGGTAGGAACTTATTTAGGTAAGTAAATTGCAATTTTAACATTGTTTTTATGCACAACAGAATTTTAAGAAAATGGTAGTCTAGGTGGTGTTTGGTAAAATTTATGCTCTGTTCTGCTTGTTGCACTTACATTTCTGAAAGTTTGTGGCCTCTGATTGTTAGAAGGTGGACACTCAGAGTGGTAAAACACTTCTGGTAGTTATATGAGAGGCAAAGGTGCTAAAGTGTTCTTGCAAGCTGGCAAAAAGTGTATATGTGTATATATCAACACTGAGACTGCCTCGAGTGAGCCACTAACTTGGAAGTGAAATCCTTGTTCATGCAAGCCTCGTTCATGCATGAATTTTTATATTTTTTTTTTCTAGCTTGCTCACAAATATGGTACTGTTGTTGTTTCTGTTACTGCTGGGAAGGATGGAGTCCCAGGAGGAGGATTACTTTTGGAAAAGGAAAATGCCTATGAGGAGTGTATGGATTTTAGAAAGTAATAGTAAAGTCACTGGTTGTGAAGGAGTTCGTGAAATTCTCTGCATTCATTGTGATTGAAGATGTGCTTCTGAGTCCTAGTGCATATTACATGTTCTGCATGATACTTCCTGTGGATAAACAAAGTAAAAACCAAATACCAACTGTGACTAATTGCTCAATGAAGGACCCATTTTTTTGTCTGTGGTGCATATGCAGAGGATTGGAGTTAGCAACTTTGAGTAAACACAAGGTTACCAACACTGAGTTGTGTCCAGGCTGGAAGCTGAGCTGCTCTTCCTCCTTGGTGCAAGGGTCAGCTCTGCACAGACTTGTGCCAGCCTGTGAAATGGACTGTGAACACAGCAGCACTGTGTATGTTCAGGTGTGGGAAAGCACTGGGCGGTTTCTGACCAAGCAGAAAGTTCTCCATGCTTCAGCAGCTTCTTGAAGCTTGCTGTAGTAACTTCATGGGAGTATCTCTGTGCTCCAGCCTGCACTGGGCACACTGCTGAGGGTTTAGGCTCTCCTGCTTCTCCCCATGGCAGTTGTGTGTGGTGTGGTGTTGGCAAAACAGCAGGCAGAATGTGAGCAGTTCTGGAATTCTGCCGTCGAGGTGCTGAGTCGCAGGGGATGGCACTGGAGCAGCAAAGAACATGTCTGGAGTCAGGCATCCAGTGGGACCAATGTGCTCCTTTGCTTTCCATTGGGAAATTAGATTCTCCCTTTCTCTCTGTATTTTTGGGTGCCAGCTATCCCCTGCTCCCACAGCATGCACTTGAGACAGTGCTACTGGAAGTCTAGGCATTCTCTCATTCAATTTTTTCTTAAACAAATCCAAAAGCATGAGATTCAAATGACATGAGACTGTTGGAAAAGGAACAGGTTGTTTGACTGAGAAGTGGTTTCCCCATCCTCAAAAGATAACACAAAGCTGCAAAGTAGCAGCAGTAATAGACCTGTGTTGCTGTTTGTGGTAGTCCTTCCCCACCTGCATTTCTTTGGGAGGAAGTGTACTCACCTGCAGCTTTGGTACTTCAGGAGTGAAGGGATCAGTAACCTGCTGAGCTGGTTTTCAGCCAAAATCTCTGTGACTGTGCTTGAAGAGTTCTGAGGCCCTTGGCACTGAGCTGTGGGGAGCAGACGTGCCCTGAGGGTGCCAGTTAATCTCTGCAGTGATCAGCTGTTCTAGTGCCATTTCAGTAAGGTGTAGAATCATCTGTGGTGAAGGACATTTGTGATCCTCTGCAGCTGTACCTTCAATTGACTTTGTCTTAATTTTATCCTCTGGGACTTCCTCTTTATTTCAGTGTATAGAGGAGACTGACAGGAGGAATTGGATGGCAAGAGATTTTCTACAGCTTTGGGCTCTTTCCAGTGCTTTGGGGGAAAAAAAAACCCTAACATTTAATCTGGAGTTTTCAGAATATATTTCAATTTCTTTGTCTGCCAAAGAGTGGAAGATCTGCTTAGATTTGTCACTGCATACCTTTGTACTTTGTGGTTTTAAAGGTTTGGTCAATCCTGAAAACACTTCCTTTTGTTCTTGTGTATTTTTGTGTCATTTGGAGGAGGTCAGTGTTGATGCTGATGTGGAGCTGTGTAAATTCAAGCACTTGGATCTTAGATATCATCAAAAGAACTAATCACATTTTCTACCCTGTGTCTTCTCTAGACATTCCTCCATAAAATATAGTCAGATTTTAAAATTTTTTTTTCTGGAGAGGAGCTGCCAGAACTGTTGTATTTTGCTCCTGATTTAAATTCTTATGCTGTCTTATTTTTAACCTGCTTGTGGATGCATGGGGAGACATCTCTCAAATCTTCATCTGTGAAAGTGGAGCAGGTACGTGGGGCAGGTGTAAGTCTGGCATGGTGAATTCTCTGCCTGTGCCACCACTCACTCACCCACAGACACAGGATTGGTGTAGTTTTTAGAGGTGCCTGTCTCACAGGCTTCCTCTCTCACACAGAAGCCACCAAAACCTTTTGGGTGAGAATTCATGCTTTCCAGTCCAGATGCATCCTGTTGACTTGCCAGCTGTTCCACGATGGGTACTGTCTCTCCTCTCTTTGATGACAGTTGTGCATAGAAGTTGCTTATTTTATAGCTGTGTTTTGGCTGCATATGTTCTTACTGTGATTTTTTTTTTTTAATTACAAGCTGAATAAGTCATTTTAGTGCCTGTTTTCATTCTTTCAGGCTCCAGTTATTGAAGTGTGACCAAAGTGAAAATTCATGGATTAATTCACCAATATTAATATGCTAATTGATACAGTATTGCTGTGAAAGCAAGGGGATAAATTTCATTGAAGCTGTAGCTTTGTTTTGTGTCCTGTTTTACTGGAGCAGAAAGTTGTCATGGGCAGCTCTATCCTGAAGTGGCAGTTTGGGAAGGAGGTGTGTCGCAGTTAGCACTGCTTCTGTGCTGCTTGAGGCCTCTGAAGCTTTGGGGCTCAGAGCAAGCAGCAGTTCTGCCCAGCCTTTGCTCAGTTTGCATCCCTCGACTTCTCACCATGGAATATTCTGGTTTAATTCTGGTGCTTTGAAATAGCACTGTTTACTGTCTGTTGTACATCCAGCAGTAGTCATTGCAGCAGCAGCCCGATATCAGGGCAGTCTTTTCTGGCATCAGGGGTGTCCTTACTACAAGAAAAGAACTGATCTGGAGTGTAGTTAAAAGAAAATATGTGGCTTCAGTCCAGGGTCTAGCATCAGATGATTTACATCTCAGTTTCTGTGAATGGAGAAAATATTTCAGTTATGGAAGGGGGAAGAAAGTAACAAGTCCTGGCTGAGCTTGGACTCTGGAGCTGGCAGATTCCAGCTGCATCCTGCTGGCTGTGCTGTTTCCCAGCATCCGTGGAGCCCTTTGTCCATCCATCCCAAACAGCTGCTCCCAGCTGTGTTTTGGATGCTATGGCTGCTCCCGTGTAAAAACAAATTAATATCTGGTGCCTTTGTCAACATCCAAAGGTTGGTACTGGCCTTCTTACTTTGTGCCTGGTACATCTGTCCTACAGACGTGATGGAAACTTTTTGGCAGCTATTTCTTCATCTCTGTGGATACTTATGCACAAAGAGCTGAAACAATGTGTCTTCCCATTTGAAGTAGCTAACAGCATAACATTACACAGGATGGAAAATACACTTGATATAAACTGATGATTCTGATGTGGTATATTGTGATACTCAATGCTCAGAAGATGTCCCCTGTTGTGCCTTCCTCACTCCTGATACTTTGCTGTGCCCTGTGTTTGCTGTCATACTCGATGCAAGAACAGTGTGTTTGATTCCAGTGAGAACCTCCAGGAACCCGCTGGAATACAGGCCATGAGCTGGGAAAGTTTGTTCTTGCTGGATTCTCTAAAAAGTTTTTCATTCCAATTAACTCACTAGCAATGGGAAGGTTCAAAGATGCTGTGAATGTGAAAGGAGAATTGGTACTGAGATGTTTTGCAGACAGCAGTAGCACTTGCTGATGCCTGTCCTGTAGTACCTGTTGGATTTGAAGCCCTGATGTTTGGTTCCCCCCCAGGAGGGGCTGCGGAAAGTTGCTTGGTCCACTTATGCTAATGAGGTGGTGTTTTCTGGGAATGTGCATCTTGGAAAACCAAGCAGCACTAACAAACAGCTTTGTTGGGTCTCCCAGCCCATTCTCTGCCAGGCCTTACAGCAATATGCCTTTCCCTCAGCTCCCAGGAGCTCTGTGAGCCCTGC
The DNA here is from genome assembly GCA_013397245.1 of Thryothorus ludovicianus. Classification (NCBI taxonomy): domain Eukaryota; kingdom Metazoa; phylum Chordata; class Aves; order Passeriformes; family Certhiidae; genus Thryothorus; species Thryothorus ludovicianus. The sequence goes on along the minus strand of VZTB01012834.1, from coordinate 130,709 downwards.
AGGGTCCTGTGTGTGCACTGTACAGTTGAGGGCAGTCAGGGGTGCCTGGTGCTGTGTGTGTGGCTAGCAGGGGCCCTGTGATAGCTGCAGTGCTGTGCCTCAGGAGGTGTTTACTTGTGGCAGGCTCAGCAGATACACTCTGTTTGCTCACAGCTTGTAGCTGACATCTGAGGTGAGGTGTTCCTAGCGGACCCAAGGAGGATGAGAAAGATTCTTGTGTTTGTTGCTGTCTTGACAGTGAATAATGCCTTCCACTTTCTCCTTCTTGACATCAGTAAATTCCTCTGACTGAAAGAGAATGTCAGGTTTTTCCCTGGCCGTGTGGCAAATGCAGGATCTGAAGGAGCTTCTAGTGATAGTGTGGAGCAAGGTTTGAGTAAATGGAGAAGAGACTGGGCAAATGGATCGTGTTTGTGACTCGGGCCTCTGCTCTTCAAACCAAGTTGGCAAGGAAGCTTTTCTCAGTCACCTTTCTAGGAGGGCAGAAGTCAGTTCAGTAGGCAACTCTAGACTTAGCAAAACAACACAGTTGTAACCATAGCTGCGTGTGTTTTGATTTTGTACTTTTTTCTGTCTTGGAAAAGCAATGGTCTTACCAGCTCTATTCTCTTTCCTGTTTGTTAGGTCTGCCTAACCACGGACAAACCAGACAAATGGTAAGAGAATGTTCATTTAACCAAAACAGGGAAAAGAAGACTTATTAACCCACACTAGATAGAACACCCCATTAAACCATAGTGCCTCACTTCCACCTTTGCTGTTTGCAGCTGGTCATACTTCCAATTCACTGAAAAGGAAAAAGAAATTATTTTGGGGCATCTGAATTATCTTAGTGGTTAAATACACTTTAAACCTCAAATCTATCTGTCTATATCTACAAAAAAGATCCTGTTTTGAATGGAGCATTTTCTTTATACTCCTGCAAAAACTGAGTGGCTGCTTACAGCAAAGTTCTGGGATGTGTTTCTAGGTGGAATGTGTTTCCCTGAAGGAGAAAGGGTTAAAAGATGGAAGGGTTTGTTTGGAAACAGTTTCTTTTTTATTATTTTTTTAGCAAGTTGGTGTGCAAGTTACCTACCTGCTGAGAATGCTTGTATTTTACGTTGGGTTTTTTTTAGTAAAAATTATTTGTAGCCTTTCATTATTGTGCTGAGTTTAATCAAAGGACAGAAGCAAGTAGCCAGTCTGATTGATGTGTCTCTGGCAGAATGCTTTCTCTCTAAATTGTGAAGGGACCAGTGCAAGGGCTGTGCATCCCTTTTCCCCCTTGCACGTGGCTTATGGGAAACAACTTCAAACATACATTTTTTCCCCTCCAGAAATGTCCCTCGTTGGCTGAAGTGCCACCACACATTGGTGTCAGCAGGGTCCCTGTGGCACAGGTCAGCCAGCAGCAGGGGTGGCTGATGGTCACTGCCCAGTGATCACAGGCATTGTTGAACCTGGGAGTGTTTGGGGAGGTGTGCAGTGACCTGAGGGAGGGCCAGAACTTGGATGTGCCAGGCTGCTTGCAGTACCAGGGCATTCCTTTGGCTTCTTCCTCCATCCAGACTGGGAAATGGTATTCCTCCACAAATTCAGCTTCATTCCATGTCACTGAGAAGACTGGCTACTTGTTTGTGTCTGCTGAATAAACCAGCTCAGAGCAGGGGGAGAAATCTCCAGTGACTTCATACTTTTTAGGAGTTTTAGGGTGAAACTCCCAGAACTGCCTTGATTTCTGGTTGCCTGATCAAGTGTGAATGAAAAACTATAAGGTACTCATTTCAGGATGTGTCATTTGAAATAGACTTCACCATGTAGGTAGAGAAAAGGCAATCTGGAAGCACAGGGGTGCCCTTTCTAGGTATTTCCAAGAACTTTTTCTGGAGGAATTCTTCTGTGTATCTTGCATATGTGGAGAAAATGTGCTTTGCAACCTTAATGAAGGGATTTTCTTGGAGAAACCTGGAGGGGTGAAAAAAAAACCTCCAGCTGTCAGAAAAGCTTTTATTTGAAACATTTTGCTTAACAAATTTCAAATCTAAAAGCAATTGTTGAAGTATTTCAGTGATCTGCTGAGGTGCTGAAGCTGTCTTGTATAACATGGAGCTGGGCAACTAAGAAATTAAATTGTTATTGCACTTGTATGCAACAGTTTTAAAGAGCTTCGAGTTTTAAAAGGTGGGGGTTTGTTTCTTTAGCTCTAAAGCCCTGATGTTCTACAGGAAGTAGATCTTGCTAGAGCAGTTGATTAAGGCTGGTCAAAAAATAAGTCACTATCATTTTTTTGTTTCTGCTGAGATATAAAATGAGATAGATGCAGGGTTTTGTTGGGCTTTTTCCCCTTGGTTTTTAGACTGATTCTTCCCTTTCTAAGTCAAGGTGTTAAAATTCAGTTGAGCAGTTGCAATGACCTGACACTTAAGGATTTGAAGACCCCCTGTCCCCACCATTCCTTTTGAGGTGGATCTCCCAGGGCAGACATCTCTCACACAAACACTTAATTTCCCATTCCATGGGCAGAGGGGGAAACCTTGCTGCATTGGGGAGATGGTCTGACTTTGGACGATGGCCTGTGAAATACCAGAACTGAATTTATACCAGGGTGTTTTCTGACCAGCTTTAATTTATGCATATCAAATTTTCTGGGCCTTCATTGTCCATCTTTCTCAGCTGCTCAGTGTTACTGATTTCAGTGGGATTTCTCAATGTGCTGATCAGCAGGAAGAGGGGCAGCAGAACTGGACTTCAGTGATCAAGGACAGCTGCATTTGAGAAGCTTAACACTTTGCTCCCTTTCATCTGCACCTCTCTTAATAACAGCTTGTGTTTTTCCAGCTGAGTGTAAGGGGGTTGCTGTGAGTCTGGAAGATGATGCTTGTGTTGATTCGCAAAGCAAATGTGTTGTTATGGGAAATCTGCACTGTTCAATACTAACAGGGTTTTATCATGAAAGCTGCTAAGCTTTGTAGCACTAGATTTGTTTTCAACAACCTATTTAATTCTGTACTATACTCATTAAATATTGACCTCCCTAGAACAAAAAGGATGCAGGTAAGTTTGGTACACCAGAATAACTGTAAATTGTGATTTTTGTATTTGATTTGCTCTGTAGCTAGATTTCCTTTCCTGAAATCAATAGAATTGCTCTAGATTTATGGTAGTAGCTGAAATCTAAGTCTGATGCTCAGTCTTTCGAACTTGATGTCATCTTTCAGACACAAGCCACAGATTATTGGTAATGACTTCCATTTATTTGTCCTGTCGCTGAAATATTGCTGTCCTATTGCATATTGAAGGCACCTGACTTGTACTGCTTGTGAACAATTGCTTATGTGTGAATTCTGTGTTCAGTCCTGGGCCAGAGGGGGAGGTACTTACCTTAAACTCTCAGCAAGCCATACAAAAATTTTGTTTCTCTTTTCCTTTGAGTGCTTAGCACGTGTTGCTGCAGGTTTGTTGCAGTCCCTAACTCTGTTATTTTATGTATCACGTTAGGGACCAAGCCGAAACTTGCTGCTCAATGGGAAATCATACCCAACAAAAGTCCGATTAATTCGTGGTGGGTCCATGCCTCCAGTGAAAAGGAGGAGGATGAACTGGATTGATGCACCAGATGATGTTTTTTACATGGCCACTGAAGAAACCAGGTAGGAAACGTGGTCTTTCAGAGCATTTAAGGGGATTTCTTTTGGTTTGTGGGTGCTGCAGCTGGCATTGTGGTTAGAGAGGGATCTCAGCAGCAGATCTGATGCTGCGAACTGAATGCAGAGACCACAGCCAGTGCTGAGGTGGGTAAAGAGTGGGAAATAATAATGCACTCACATTCCAGTGAAGGCAGATTCTTGTTCTTCCAGAGCTATAGGAGATGGGTGCAAAAGGAAGGAAGACTGAGGTGGGAGTTGACCTGGTTCAGACCCATCACTGCCCTTGGAGGTCCCACTGCAGAGGGACAGTATAGGGCCCTCCTGGGTGACAGTGAGGAGCAGAGCCTCCTATACACAGAACTTTGCATGTCCTCCTGCATGCTGAACTCTCTTGCATTACCCCTCAAGACATCCCCACATGTGTCTGGGTCCTGAAACCTGCCAGTGACAGCGGATTTCCATGGCTGAGTTGACTCATTTTTCAGTGGTTTATATTTGCCACCAGTAGCAGTGAGATTTAGCCCTACAGTGTCCATCCTCCTTTGGTGGTACTGCTTCTGCTAGTCCTAGTCCTTCTTGTTGGTCTGCCCACAGGATAAAAATAGTAGAAGAAACTTCTCTTGTGTGAGTTTCACTTTGAACTGTTTACAAACTCCTGACAGAGTGGTAGAAACTGTGTGACCTGATCCCTAAGGCAAAGTTCCCAGTGCTGGTATTCCTAGGATGGGAGTGCTGCTCCTGGGTGTGGTGAGAAGGTAGAGAAATTAGCTTGTGTGGTTTTCTCCCAAGAACTTGATGCCTCCCTCCTGGGTAACCTTGAGGAAGGTCAGAGCAAAGCTGCAGCCCTGCTTTCCAACGCTCTCTGACAGCAGAGGTGCTGTCTGGCTTCTGTCTTGGTCCGAAGCCTGGAGTTATCAACACTTGCACTATCAGTGCCCCAACAGCAGAAAAGCACTTACCTTTTCCTCCACTTGCAGAGATGGACCTCGGAATTCTGGATGTCTGAACCCTTCAAGTGATTGAGGAGGTTGAGAGTTCTAGTGCTTTGTCTCTTCTGGTACTACTAAATTTGGCACTGCTCTGAGTCTTCATTTGTTCAGCATAAAGATCACAGTCAAGAGTCCTGGCATCTCCAAACTTCTCCTTAACCTGCAAAGCATTTCAAGTGTCAAGGAACTGTTCTGTGGGCCTTTGGGCTTTGTAGAATAAGTGATACTAGTAACATTCAAGTTACTAACCACTGATCTGTTGGATAATCAGTTTTCAATGCAGGAAACACCTTGTTGGAACACAGAAGAAACATGAAATGAATTTCCTGGTCAGACTTGTTCCTATGGACACCTTTAATGCAACTGTGCATTTCACACCAGCTCATATCTTTACCAGGTCTTTCCCTTCTCCTTTCTGTGCCTGCAAAATGCTGTGGAAGAAAGCAGTGGAATTCCATATGTAACTGAAAATAAAATGAGAGAAAGATTTCATTTTCAGGGGAAGCAGTTTTCCTATTACTGCTGTCGCTCTGATAAAGAGGTACTGGGATCCTGTTGCAGCCCTCAGATCCATGTGCTGTTGTGGACTCAGGGTATACAGTCTCTAATGCACTCCTTAGATGTTCAAGGCTTGTTACATAATCCTGCATCCAGGGAGCTCTTCTTGACATCTTCACCATCCAAGGCACATGAAGTACAGCAGGTGCACGGTGGCAGGTTGTCAGTACAAGGTCCTGCCCTTTGACCTGGACAGAACTGTAACAGTATGGTGTTGGTTGTGACAACAATTTACTGTAGCCACAGAATCTTCTGCTCATACAGAACCACCGATTGAGGCAGGAAGGATCAGTGCCACAGTAACCAGCACAGCTCTAATGAAAATCGTGGTTCAGTGATAGACATCAGCCCAGTAAGATCTTATCACTTACATTTGAAAATAGAGATAGAAAGAAAAGGAAAAAAAACAGCCAGGCTTCTTTGTCTGACAGCCATGCTGCTTAGCTGACTGATGAGTGGTGAAAGGAAATTTTTGGCAGGCTATGAAGAGCAGGGAAGCCGGAGTGATGGAGCGCTGTCGGCAGCACGGGTTTTCTGTCGGGCATTTCACCTCTCACTTTTCCCTGAACCATCTGCTGCATTCCAATATCAGGAATGTAAGACTTGTTTGTGAGCTCTGAAACAATTTGAGCTTTGTGTTGGCTCCGTAGCAATCAATCTCGCTGCAGTATCTGCATAGCATCCTCCAGCTGAGGGTCAGGCTGTGTTTTCAGTCACAGCAAGCTGGTTTCCCTGAGGTTTTACACGCTCCCCCTCTCCCCTTTTTGTGTAGCTCTGTTGAGAACGGTACTGGAAAAAGTGTACGTCTCTGAAGAAGTAGTTTGAAAAATTGGTCAAATGAAAGAATTAAGTTTTTGAATTGAAGGCTCTCAGTAAGGAACTTGGCATTTAAACTCCTGCAAGCGGAGGCAGCGGGTGACCTGATCAGAATCTAGAATGCGGGGGGACGTGTTTCTGATGGCAGTGTGGCTAATGCAGCACATGCGGGTGCTGCAAGGAGCTCTACTGGCTAAAAGTGGATCAGCTGCAGTCAAATGTCTTGGAAAAGTCAGTATATCAAGATTTTAGTTTTTCTCCCCACCACCACCACTTTGCTGCCTTGTTTTCACCTCTCCTTGCCCTGTGGCCTTTTAGTTTTAGAAGGTGCTGGGAGAACAGGGACACTGGGCGAGCAAAAAATGTGTCTGTGTAAGCACAGCAGCTTGTCCTGCTCAGTGGGCTAAAAAAGGCAAGTGAAGAGATGACCAAATCAAACAAGAAGTGATTCAAAATCTTCAGCTGAAGTTAATGGTTTGTCAGTTCTGATGGTACTAAGGGTAAGTTTTTGAGGAGAGGGAGGAGGTATTTTGACCACTTTCTTCAGCAGCTATCACATCTTAAAGGCAGAAATCATAGCACAGTGACAGATATCAGCTCAGTGAGAAGATCTCTCTTCCATTGACAAATACAACTAACGAACCAAGAGGGGGTTTTGGCCCCAGCAGTGTTCCCTGAATGAAACTGGAAGATAGGTGGCTGAAATGTGGGCTATAGAGCCCTTCCTCTCTTGTCTCCCATGGGCAGCCAGAACCTTGTTCTGTCAGGAGCCTGTGAGGGAAGGCAGTGCTGCCTTGTCAGACCCTTCCTTTTGCCCCGCTTCCTGAGCTGAAGACTCACAGTAGGTTCTGATGGACTCCTCTTGTGAATATTTATTACTTTCCTTTCTAATCTCTATGTGCCTTTGACCACCACAACATCCTCTGTAAAAGAATTCCTCATTCTAATTAGACAGTACATTTTCCATTGTTGCTGCATTTTTGGTGCTGGATAGGATTTTTTTAAATGATATTTCATTGATCACTGAGCCTGGTATTATCAAAAAGAAACAAGCAATTATTTAGTATTTGTCTCTAACTTATTTTGGTAATTTTACAACTTTGATGTGTCTTTCTCTCCATATGGAAAACAGCTTCCTGCAACTGACAGGACTTGTTGCCAGTCTTGTATGTATAGGGAAATCCTTAACGGAATACAAGATGTGAATATTTGAGATGTGAATATCTGGGTTGGGCACAGGCAGTGTGGGAGGAGTGAGAAAGGCAAAACACCCTGTTGGTTTTGAACTGGCTTTGTAAACTTCGTAGAGCTACCTGCAGCACATGCAGCTGATCAAAATGAATTCAGAATAAATCAGTGGTGTGGAAATTGGCTGTCCTGGCTGGTTCTACTCACAGCAAGAGACCCCTCTTCTACAAGGCTGGACCAGAGCGCTCTGCAGGAGAAGGGTTCTGGAGCAGAGAATGCAATTTCATCTTCACTGGGGGGTGGGTTTGATTTATAAATCATAAAATGTGCATTTGGCAGGGCAGACACTGCAGCAGGAGCCGCTGTCAGGCGCGTGCGGGCGCGGTTTCCCTTGGAGGAGCCTGTGTAATCCGTGCCTTCCTTCCTCCCTTGCTGTCCGCAGGAAAATCCGCAAGCTGCTGTCCTCCTCGGAGGCCAAGCGAGCCGCCAGACGCCCCTACAAGCCGATTATCCTGCGGCCTGTGCAGGCGGTGCAGCTCCGCCAGCCCATGAACGACGAGCCCATCATCATCGAGGATTAATGCAGAATCTCTCCTCCCGGGTCTACTTGAGTTTCCATGGCTACAGCAGTGAGCTAACTGTTGAAGAGAGGGAACTTTTGAGGAACTGTTTTGCATCTTTTAAACCCTTAAAAGGAACTCGGCCCTGCTCTGAGCCTCTGACCACAGACTGCTCTCTCTCTCTCTTCTCTCTCTCTCTCTCTCGCACTCTCTCGCACTCTCTCCTTCTCTGCTATCTTTTTCTTATTTTTCCTTTTTTTTTTTTTTTAATTTTTAGTAGCCTCTTTTCCCTTTTACTTCTACCCCTTTTGTAGAAGGGGGAGGGAAAGTAAGTTTAACTTATTACGAGAATGTGGACTAGTACTTTTTAGCTTTGTTTCCTCTTCTGATGTATGAAGAGCTAGAACCCTTCATTTTGTGACTGAGCTCTCGTTGCAAAGCCATTTTTATGAGGCTGTGTTGTAAGAGTTTTCTTTTCTTTTCTCTTGTTTTTTTAATTTTGTGGACAGTGCCATTTTTTTATTTCATTTATATTATTTCTTTTGTAGATAAATTTCCAATCTTTAACTGATATTTGAAAATAGGAGCTGAAAGCCAGCCCCAGGTTCAGCCAGTTTTCTTTGGTCCTGTCCCTCCTGTTTTTTGGATCATTTTGCACAGCCAGTTGTGCTCATGCACAAGACAGACCAACTCAGGCTGAGAAAAAGAGTGAGCTAAGAACTGAAGAACCTTGCAGAACATTGCACTAACATTATGTGCAGTGGAGCCAGGCTGCCAGAATTAGGTGTCCTTACTCTAGTTGCTCCCTGGGAGATGTGCACTGTGGCATTTCTCCCAGTAACCAGCAGTTTGCGTGCTGCCTTCTCTGACACCTGGGATCCTACATGCTGTTAGGTCACCAAGAGCCAGCAGTAGGCCCAGCAAGTGTAATGAATTGCTTTGCTCTGGCTCCAAGAGTCAAGTACACCAATGCCCAGGGACATTTTGCTTAGAACTCTGAACCTGTTCGTGCATCAGTGCTTTTGGACACATTTCCCAGGATGAGACCTGGTTTCTCTTTAATTGCGTTAATGTATGTTTCCCATTTTGAAGGGACTTTAAATTACAGCTGGGTTTTCATTTGAACACATTGTGTCTGAATTTAAGTGTTTTTTCCCCCCTTGACATTTCTTGTGTTTGAAGTTTCTTGCATCTCTTGAACTTCTTACGTATTTGCAAGTCTGTATAATTTCTTTTTCATATGTCTTCTCATGGCAGTGCATTTGCTGGATGCCCTGCTCAGTTTTGAAAGGATGTAAACTATCATTTGCAACTTGTGCTGATCTGTACATGTACCTGCCTCAAGCAGACACAGCATGTAATAGCCCCCAAGTCATTCCATACGTGTCAGCGGTGAGATGAGCCAAAGTTGTATTTGGGTTATCACAGTCCAACCGTGATTCTGTGCAACTCTGCTAACCTACTGGGTTAGACAGAAAGGAATCCCCACAAAATGAAAACAATTCAATTAACTTTACTTAATAAACCTGGAAAGTGAGCTTTTGTGAAACAGCTGCTTTTTGTCTCTTCTGGAACAGGCGCCCTTGCTCAGGTTCCACATAGAGCCCTGTGCCTTCCGTCCCGGCCCGGGGCTGTGTTCTGCTCTCCAGGGTCCCTGTGCAAGCAGTGCAGGTCCTTGTACAGGGCAAGAGTCTGAGTCACTCACAGTTTGATTCCTTTCCTGTGCAGTTTAAACATTTCCAGCGTTTCAGAGGCGTCTCCTGCCCTCCTCCTCCTCAAACTGGCAGCACATGCGGGGCTGGGCCTCTGAATGAGCCCTTTGTCCACAGCAGCTCCTGGCCCTGCTGCTCCGGGCCTGCCTCTTGCTTGTGGCTGAGGAACATCCCTGAGGGTCAGCAGCCCACCCCGTGGGCAGTTCCAAGCTCTGAATTGCTCTGTCCTCCCAAGATGAGAGAGCAGCATGGGCTCCACGTTTGCTCTACTTGGCTGCTCAGGAGGGGTGAGATTTACTCCAGGCTGTGAGGAGCTGTACACCCTGGCAGATTTAAGTGTATCCTGTGCTACAGGTCAGGGTTTCCTGCCCACGACTTTAAAGTGGGACAGGACAGCCATTCCAGAAGGATGTGCTACTCGGGAAAGGCACAAAATCCCTCAGGCTGCCAGCAGCACCAGTGAGCAGTGGCAGTTCTGCTTTGTCGCCATCAATCCTTGGGATCAACCCTCAGTAGGTGAGAAACACCGGCCGCGGGAGGGCTTTGTAACACTTCTATCTCTGTGGGGGCGAGCACTCATGTGGATTCCTTCCTGTAGCAAAAAGAAATCGGAACAGAACCCTTCGGAGAGCTCCGTGTCTGGGTCGGCCCCTTCTGTGCCTGGGGCCGGGGGAGCTCCGACAGCGCGGGGTGCCCGAGCTGCTGCTGTGCTGAGGATCCCGGGGGATGGGGATGAGCTCTCCATCAGCCCGGTGGCTCCGGCTGCACCGAGAGCGCAGGAACCGCTTGGGGGTGCCAGCCCTGCGGTTTCCAACTACTTAAAAGCTTTCTTGGATCGGCTCCAGAGACTGCTCTGGGAATGAGTCCAGGCAAGGAGAGAGAGCATGTCCTGTGCTGCCCTAACTTTGAAGGACCCTTGTGTGTCCTTCAGTAGAGATGCTGGTTTTTGATGTGCAATAGTGGACTCCACTGCCATGTGTTTGCTTCACTAGCTTATGTTTGTACCAGCTGGGGAGGAGGGGCTGGAAGATCCCTTTAGCAACCGAAGGAAAATGCTGGATCTTGGGAAGTGCAGGGAGTGGTAGGTGCAGACACTGCCCTGTCCAAGCCTGGGGTGTCTTGTCTCTTAAGGTGCTGCTGTCAACTAAGCCTCTCCTGTGCTGACCTCTCTGTATTCACATTCCTGTGCTGTTGCTGCAGGAATTGCCTTTGGTTATTCACCCTCCTGCTCTAGAGCTTTATCAAAATAGAACAACATCCATACAGCTGGGGCAATGTCCCATTTTCCAGGTCCCTTCCTCCCCTTGTTTCCCACCTCCTAGAGAGCCTCTGAGATTGTAGGGGAAGAGAGCCTGAAGCTGGGAAGTGCTCACCCACCCGAAGCAGGCCAGGTCTGTTGGGATGGAATAAGTTTTGCCACATGCATTTGGGAATTTCCCCTTAGCTGCATGTCTCTGGCATCCCAATCCTTCACTGGCCTCTGCCATGCAGATGTGGAAGCAAACATGTTACAGGCTCAGCTGCCATCCCTGGGAGAGGGCTGTGCTCACGTGGATGGAGCATGCTGACCTCCAGACTCTGCCATGCTTGCAATTTTACAGGCTTCAAAACAAGCAGGAAGCTGCTCAGGAAACTATTTAAAAAACAAAACAGAAATCCAAACATTCTTACAATACTTTATGCCAAAATGCTTTTGTTACAGATTTAATTTTTTTTTTTAATTTAACTTTGGTATTTTGGAGGCTTCTTTTTATATTTCAATTTGCATTTTACCAGCTTGTCAATAGCAGCTCCCAGTGATCTCTGCTTTTGCTGCTGTAACATGAAGGCAGCGCCCTTACTATAACAGCACTGATGAAACAATGTGAAAAAAAGGCAAAGTATGCCCAAAACTAACAATTCTGAACCTGGCATTCCTGCTGTGGAAGGCAGGCTGTAACCGGGACACTATTGGAGAGTTGTAAAGCAAAATACATGCTGAAATTTTCTTTTGAAATGGAAATTTGGAGCCGGTGCCAGCTCTGCTGCAGGCTCTGGCTCTCGATGCAAGCGTTACACAAGCCAGACCTTGGGAAGCTGGAGAGGCTCTTTGGGATGGCAGGATTGCATCATGGTGGGGCTGCTTCCCACTGCCACGGGAGGAGGGGACACTCCTGTTCACAGGGGGCATGGGATGAATGGTGGCACGGGAGATGTGCCAGGCTGGGGGATTTCTGGGAAGAGCACAAATAAAATCGGGCTGATTTTGACTGTGAGGAGGAGGGAATTTTACTCATTTTCAGAAACTGACCTTGAATCTTTTCTAATTTTCCTTAATCCATCAAGAGGGCACAGACTTAAAAACACCATTAACCGAAATAAGCTTTGGCAGCAGCATTAGGGAGAGAAAAGAAAGATCATTGCAGAAAGGCAAGTTGAGGCAGGACAGCCTCTCAATCTGGTGAGAGAGGGTTTGTTTGGGGTTTTTCCTGTAAATGTAGTCAGTGCCTTTCAAGGTGAGCCTGCAAGGGCCAGCAGTGATGAGATCTGCCATGACCCCCATCTTCAGAATGTGAACACGCCTTGAGTGTGAGCACTGTTTATGGCCCTTCCCAAGGGAGGAGGCTGGGGTGACCCACGTCCCCCTGTGCCTCCTGCCCTCACTTCCCTTCCTGGGGACTGACAGAAGGGTTTTGTCCTCCTTGAGCAGCTTTAAAACCTGGTGGAAGACTCAGTCTCTGACAACCATCCATGCAGCAAGAGGAAAGCTGCCTCAAGAAAAAACACACAGTAAATTCAGATGGGTTGTGGGGCCGAGGCTTGTCTCCACCTCTTCAGCCTGGAAGAAAGTCAGGGCAGGTCAGGGTTGAAATACACTTGAATCCTGCCCTGGGCTTTGCAAGTTCATTCACCACATTCCTGGAATGAGAATGAATAACATAAATCCAGCATCTTTCTGCAGACAGCTTCCTCCCTTCCCTCCTGCAAGGGGACTCTCCACCTGGATCTAGTGCTCCGTGGGATGCTGGCAGTGTCACAGGGAGCAGATTTACAGGTTCTGGCCAGAGGGTTTCAGCCAAATTGTGCTCGTTCAGAGATTTTCCATCTGAGCAGGAGCGAGTTTGTTCCCCCTGCCTGTGCTTTGGGTGCCCCCAGGCAGGACAGGAGGGAGGTGAACGTGTGGATGAGGAGCCAGGCTTGGAACCAAGGCCAAATGCCTCCTCGTAGGTGAGCGATGCTGAAGGAAGAGATGGTGCAGTGGGGACCTTGCAGCACTCATGAGGTGCTGGATTATGTGTGTCCAGCCCTTTCCCTACCCCAGGGGCTCACTGAGAGTGTCCTGGAGGTGGTGTGCCTGTGACACACACACAGGAGAGCTGGGCAGCCACTGTGCACGCTTTTCCTGCTGCTGTGCCCGCCCTCAGAGCCACATTGCACCATGGCCAGCCTGACCTCTGGCCACAGCATGTCCGGGGGGGGCATGGAGCTGGGAGGGCTCAGTGACCAACTGCTGTGGGCTGAACTTTGCCACTGAAGTCTGAGCACAGCCCGTTCCTTGGGACACCCTTCCTTTCCCTGGAAAACCTGTGGGAGAGCCACCGGCGCCCCCCAGCCACTCTCTGCAGTCCCACCATGATTCCCACCAAGGTTGGAGTGCCGTGCACTGGTCTCTCCTGCTGGTTTCCTGCCTTTTTTTGGTTGGAGCACTGCTGTTCAGGCGCTGCCATCCCACTGCACGGAGGCAGCACTCCTGCCCCGAGGGGGTTCACACCGAGCATCCTCGGCTCTGCCCGCGGGGATCCTCCCCGGGTGGGCGGCCTGGCAGCCACGGCCCCTTGGGAAGCGGTGGCAGGGACAATGGGGACATCCATTCCAGATGGCAAGGACAAAGGGGATATCAGTAAACCTGTTTATCGCAGGCGTGACAGCGCTATCGGCGCTGCCTGATAACAGCAGGGGCTCGGATGCCTTTTAAAGGAGAGGAGCGACAAGTGGATGCTTGGAGCTGCCGGGGCCAGGCGCTGGACAGTGCCATGTGAACTCCAGTCAGTGGCATGTGCTACCTGACGAGCCCCAGTCCCTGCCAGCCCTCGGCTCCTCCATCTTCCCATCTCTTGCTAATCCTTCCTAAGCCCCCGTGCTCTCTTCCCGAGCCGCCCTTCGGCAGCAAGGCTGGGGACCCAGCGGTGTGGGCTGTCCCCTCTCCATGTGGCTGCCTCCCCACCCCGGCCAGCTCTGTCCAGGGGACAGATTTCCCCTGATCCAGGCAGGGTGCTGCCCTGCTTGCCGTGTAGGGCAGCCAGATCCTGGCTGGCAGGCACTGCACATCCAGGAGGGCTGTGGAGAATAAAGGAAAGAAGAAACCAGTGTTTTGCCAGGTTTTGTGAAAGGCTCTTTCTGTTGCGTCCCATCACAGGGAAATGCTCCCAGCCCGTGAAGGGAAGCCCAACCACTTTTTCCATTAAACTCCTGCCTAATACAAGGATCTGAGGCAAAACTGGTTATAGCTGGCATGGCCCATGGGCAGTGGCTGTTACTTGCCACGGGCAGCAGCCATTCTTAACCACCAGCCCCCGGCTGTGCACTCAGGAGTTTCAGGGGTGAAAAAAAAGAGAAAGCTGCAGCATGTCACCCTGGGGTGACCTTGTCATCAGGGACAGAGGGCCCTGGGCATGTGGCTGCACCGGCCAAGGGTCTGAAAGCCACACAGGGATCACTGATATTGGGCACACCAACCCAGCAGCAGGAGTTTTCCCCTTTTCCCACAACCATTTTTTATTTTTTTCCCCCCAGCCTCTTCTTGCCCTGTAACAAATCCAAGGGATCCTAGGTGCCAGAAAACATGAGAGCAGAGGAAGGCTTTCCAGCTCCCCTTAGGAGCAGCTCTGTCTGGGTCCATGAGTTTTTGTGCTATTTGTATCTGAATGAAGGAAAAAGAGCTGAGGGGCGTCGGCACAGGGAGGGGGAGAGAGGTGAGCCAAAGGAGAGGCAGCCTGAAGGGAGCTATTCCTTATTTATTCCTCACTTTCCCTTAATCTCTGTGCAAGCTCTCTGGTTGACCTGCCCCAGGCAGAGGTCCCAGCCTCGCACCTTTTGCAGGCTCCAGTGGAGCCAATCCCTGCTCCAGGGCCTCGGCAAACACCCCTGGTGCCTTGCAGCCCCTGCCGGGCCCTGGAGCAGCTGCTGCTGCCCGGGGAAGGCCACAGGCACAACTTTAGGATGTGGAGTTGATTGCTTCAGGCTCAGCTGCAGCCGAAAAGGGGATGCTGCAGGGATGCAGCCCCTGCTCCGCTCCATTCACGCTCCTGAGGGAAGAGGCTGGGTTTGCCGCGGAGTAAAGCCCCTCACAGTAAAGCCCCAGAGCGCAGACACAGTGGCTGTGGCCCCCGGGCGATGGGAAGCCAGCTCAGGAAATCCCGGGGCTGCACGGAGCTGGCGTCACTGGAGGAAAATGGGTCACCTCCCGCCACGGGTGCCAGCTCTGGGGACACGGCCCTCCGGGCAGGGACACCCTCGGGCACTGCTGCGGGGGACACGGTAGTGTCAGAGACATGGCAGACCATGCCAGAGACCTCTCCCTGCCGCTGAAATGTGGCTTTGCCACCCGCTGCCAGGGAAACTCCAGCTCAGCCCTTGGGCAGGGATGGGGCCCTGGTGGAAAAGGCATCTTTTGGTGAGAATTATTAACGTGCTGTCTGCGGACAGGCACACCGGGTTCAGGGGTGTCCCTCACAGCCACCACCCCCCTGCTCGCATCCTGTGTCCCCTGCCTGGCACTGGCCACGCTGTCCCCACAGAAGCTCAGCCATCCCTGCTTGCTCAGCCTGTGCAGCCCGAGTCACCTGTCCCCGAAGCACCAGGACATCCCTGCCCTCTCCGTGCAGGAGCGCGCCGAGCCTAAATCGGGGAAGATTAAGACACGACCAACTAAAGCCACTTTGCTCCTGAACCAGCATATCCGCTTGGGATTTAGCGCATTTGCAGGCAGGGATTCACACCTTTAGGTGATTTGTCTTAATTCCC
The DNA here is from genome assembly GCA_013397245.1 of Thryothorus ludovicianus. Taxonomy (NCBI): domain Eukaryota; kingdom Metazoa; phylum Chordata; class Aves; order Passeriformes; family Certhiidae; genus Thryothorus; species Thryothorus ludovicianus. Next base: position 115,254 of record VZTB01012834.1, on the reverse strand, counting down.
CGAAGCTTCTGTGTGTGAAAAGCCCTTGCTGGCACCTCCTGGGTGCTGTTTCTGCAGCGTGGCAGAGCCCAGGCTTTCTCCTGTGGCCTCCCCAAACAGGCTGTTGGGTGAATGCAGCCTTCTTCCTCCTGCTCTGGCACCCCTCAGCCCCCCGGGCTGGAACACCAGCTGAGGCTGCCTCAGAATGTGGAATGTGGAGGATTTAGACAGGAGACCCATTCCAGGATGTTCCTTCAGTGCATGAGACGGGAGCTGCTGCAGGCACAGGGATGCTGTGCTGGCACCTGCCTGCTGTCGGGGGGAGCTTTAGGGCTGCAGACACACCAGGTGCCACAGAGGGACCCACAGGAGCGCTGTGGGACTGTGCTGGAGCAGGCAGCTGGTCTGCCGGAAAACAAAAGCTCCGCAAATCCCCAGCTCCTGCCCTGCCCTGGTGGCTCAGGCCTGGGCTAGGACACACTGGCTCCACGGTGGGGCACGCAGGGCTGAGCCCTTCCCGGGGGCCGTGCGGGGCCGGGGCGTCCCGGCGGCAGCGCTGCCACCTGCCCCCGCGCAGAGACCCCGCCAGCCACAAAGCGACGCATTGTTGTGACAGCAGCTGGCCGAGGAGTGACAGGGATGCCTGGGCCTCCTAACCCAGCGGGGTGATGGCTAAACCCGCTCTCGGGCATCCCCGGCCCCTCCGGCCCCACGCACTCGCCGGCAGGGTCGCTCTGTCCCGTCTCCGAGCCCCGTGTTCCCGTCCCAAGGCTGCCGGGGGCCAGGCGGGTGCTTGGCAGCTGCTCCAGCTGCCAGCAGAGAAAAGAATTCTGTGGCAATGGCGGCGGAACAGAACCAGGCTGCTGGCTGATGAATAAATAATGCAGGGCTGCGCTGGCGGAGCGGCAGATGTCCTGTTTACCGACACAGCGGGGCAGGGCAGCTCCCCAGCCACGGGCCCTGCACCTCTGGCACCAGCCCGGCACCCCCTGCCCCGCACCCACCACAGCCCGGGCATGGAGGGGATCCCTTGCCTCGCCAGGGCATCGTAGATCCTCGAGTATCCTCGCCGTGGCTTCACGGCTCCCTGAGCATCCCTTTGCAGCCGGAGGGGTTTTTGAGATGGGAGTTTCCACGGCAACGGAGCGGAATGGCGCTGGGAGCCGGGAGATGCGGGCGCTAGGGCTGGGCAGCGAGCGGGGCTGGGGCGGGGCCGGGCTGCGCGCTCCCGCGGGGGGTGCGACATGCCCGAGCCCCTCTGCGGCGGCTGCCCGGCACCGCCACCCCCTCCTCATCTCCCAGGGGCGGCTGCTGGCCGGACTCAGCCGGGGAGGCTCCCCGCCGGTGCCTTTGGGGCCGGTAAAAACCGCGCACGGAGCGCCTCTCAACTACAACCTGTTTATTATGGAGGTTTTTTTTTCCCAGGCAAGGGAATTTGTGAAAACTCGTGTCCCGACTTTGGTCTTTGAGGATGGGAGATAGGGCAAGAAGTGTTCCCTCCGCCGCCGGGACCGGGCACCTGCTGCGCTGGGCCCGAGCCGTGCCGGACCGAGCCGTGCCGAGCCTGGCCCGGCGTTCTCTCGGCGAGCAGCCCCGCCCCGGCTCCCCCCGGGCGGCGGTGGGCGGGGGCCGGGCGGAGCGGGGCGCACGGCGCGGCACATCACAGCACGGCTCGGCACAGCACGGCTTGGCTCCGCTCCGCTCTCCGCCATGGCATCCAAGTGCCCCAAGTGCGACAAGACCGTGTACTTTGGTGAGCACATCCCCGGGGCTCGGTCCCGCATCTCCTTCCCCGCGCCGAGACTCATCCCCCGCACCTCAAACCGCTCCCCCAGCCCAGAACCGGCGCTCATCCCTGCCTTCCCCTTCCCTGAGCCCCGGTGCATCCCCGCCTTCCCTTCTTCGCCCCCGGTGCCTGCTCTGCCGCTGCTCCCCGTGGGGCTCACCCGGAGACCTGCCCGGCAGCAGCTCCATCTCCCCCCGGAGCGGCCGCAGCCCCTCCGCTCTGCCCCGCATCCCTGGCCCGGCTGGGGGCTGCTGCCGGCTGCCCCTGGGGCAGGGAGCACGGAGGGTATGGGTGAGCCCTGGCTGGCTGGGCTGAGGAGGGGAAGCAGGCGGGGAGGAGCCCTAGATGGGGTGTGTGCCCACACCTGGGGTGCTGACAGTGGGGTGGCTCCTGTCCCCAGGTATCCGCTGGTTTGGGTCAGGGGAACCCAGCTCACCCGGCGCGGCCGGTACAGGGATGGGGGCTCCCGAGATTCGGAGGCTTTCTTGGGGCGGGGAAGTTGGCAGTGGCAGGTGCAAACAAAACGTTCTCCCAGCCGGTTTCTTTGATTCCCTGCAAATCTGGTCCCAGGTGTGCCATTCACCCCTCCCTGTCTCGCCTCGCAGCCAGCCCCCAAGCGGGCTGTTCCCAACTGGGCGCGCTAATGAAGGGTTTGGGGTTCTCCGGGACTTTTTCAAAGGCGGCTCGCGGGCTCAGAGGTCCATCTCAGCACACTTGGGCTGGGTTAGGGCAGCAGCGAGTCCCTGCGGCTCTCTGAGGGTCCTGCCTGGGGCTGTGGCCGGTCAGGATCTCTGGGAAGCGGGGCTGGCGCCGCTCCTGTCGGGCAGGGCGGGCTGAGCGCCGCCGCCCGGCCCGCAGCGGGGTGGGAGCAGCGGCTGATCCTGGCCTTGGTGCCCCCGGGACGCTCCCGGAGGAGCTGCCCCAGCCCAGAGCCTGCCCGGCAGTGACCTGACCCTCGGCGTGAGCAGCCTTGGGCCTGCACCGGGAGCTCAGGACGGCGCTGGGGGTGGATCCAGAGCTCCAGTCCGAGCTCCTCCGGGGACCTGCAGGCCGCGGGGTCGAGCTGACCTGGCGCTGCCTCCCTGCCCGTCTCCCCCCTGCTGCTCCGGGGTCCAGCCCCTGTTGCCTCAGTGTGTTTGTTTGGTGGAGAAATACCAAAGGGTTCTGATGATGTTTGAGCATTGGAGACATTGGTGCTTTCATTCTTGTCCGGCCATCTCCAAGTAAACACAGGGAAATAGGAATTTGCTATCTTCCTCCTTTAAATAAACCTATTTGTGTGTGGGCGGGAAGGGCTTGGCCCCTTGGATTTCGTTCTTTGTCTGAATCTTTTCCTTTTTAAGCAGAAAATAGTGCCTGCCCAGCCAGCCAGGCACTAACCCGAGGGCAGAGTTGCTCCTCTCGCTCTAGGGATGAGCCTGCCGTGCGCGGGGGTCGGGGCTGGGCTCAGGGACCCCTGCCTTGCAGGAGGAGGCCAGGCTGGGCCAGGACGAGAAGCACCGGCCCCCACCAGTGTCCGTGCTCTTTTTCTCTCCCCATGTTCTGGGGGACTTGTGGATCGACTGAGGATGTGGCCTGAGGGGGACAGGGCTGTACCCCCTGCCCCGGCTGCTCTCTCCTCGGGAGGGTTTCTGTAGGCACAGTGGTTCCTGTCCCGGTCCCTGCCCCGTGTGGGGACACCCTGCCCTACAGGCAGAGAGGGGGAGCGCGGCAGTGCCAACCCCCATCCCACACCTTCCCCAGGGAATGCTGCCCCTGCGAGAGACTTAGGGACACAGGGTGGTGGGGAGCAAGCCAAAAAACTTCTCTGTGCTTAGAGCTGAGATAGGCTGGAGCACGTCCCTGTTGATGCCTTGAGCTTTTTTTTCCTTGAGGAGCCGCCCAGGCTCTGGAAGGATAAACTTGAGTCCGTTTACTCAGTGCATGAAAGCTCCGTGTAAACTCTGAGCCGTCTTTCCGGCGTGCGGATCGAGGGCTTTCCTCCCGGCGCGCCGCGTGGTTCGGTGGGAAGGCGATGGGAGCTCCGCGCCCGGGCTTTGGTGTCGCTCCCGGGTTCCTGGGCCGGCCCGCAGCTTAGTGGGGAGGTGATTCATAAAGGCCCGCTTGTTCCGGAGCCTCGCTGCCTGTGCTGAATGAGCGCTGGCAGCTCGGGCTGCCCGAATGTCTGGCATTGCAGCAGCGGGTCATGGGTGAGAATCGCCACGAGCTCCCGTTCCCGGCCCCGTGCAGCGCCCAGCGCTCCTGCGTACCGATGGAAAACTCATTTCCAGCGTGCCTGTTGCTTCATGCTCCCTGGAAAAATCCAGTGGGCTCCTCCCTGCGCAGTCAGGAGGATGTGGGCGTTTCCTGAGCTACAGAATGAGCTTTTTTCCTTTAAAAAGCGCAGGGGGTTATAAAAATAGGTTTTTGGGGTTTTTTTCTTTTTTTTTTTTTTAAAGGAGGTTGAGGTCTGTGACATTGTTTCCAGGAACGGTTGGGGCTAGCTTTCCTGCTTTGGGAGGTTGCCTGGATGAAGTGAATGTTTAACTGGAGGAGCAGCCGGTGGATGCGGGGCCAGCTCCCAGCCCGCGCTGGCAGGTGGCAGCGGGCTGGGCTCGGGGCTGGCTTTAGGTTATCACTTCTGGCAGGAAGCTCCGGAGGGACCAGAGTCTCCTCCAGCCAAACAAGCAAACAATTTCCACAGCTCTCTTTCGCACTGCTAAGCCTTAAATGAGTTTTACAGGGTCACCAGGAGCCCTGGCCAAGCCTTTCCGCCTCCCGTCCTTTCTTCCCAGAACAGCGGGGGTTTGTGGCAGCAGGGGGTTTCCTGTTTTCCCATCCTGAGCACGAGGCAGGCACAAGCCCCAGGGACGCAGCAAGCACACGTGCGGCGGCGTCCGGCTTTTGGGGAGCTCGCTGCGCCTGATGGGGAGTGGGAGCGCCGGTGGGAGGCTCCGTTTGTTTGCAAGGGGCGTCGTGAAAGCAGGTGGGAGTCACTCAGGAGCCCTCCCCCGGCTTAAAGCTGCTCCCCAGCGTTGGTTTGCCGGTGGAATTCCAGAGGGGGACTGAGGACATCCAGCTGGGAAGCGGGCGGGGCCCAAGCCCCGCGTGCTGCCAGGGGCCTCCAGCAGCTGCCTGACCCCAGGTCACGCTAGAGCACAGCAGGACACGGGGCACAGCCAGGTGTGGGGTGCAGCCAGGTGTGGGGTGCAGCCAGGTGTGGGGTGCAGCCAGGTGTGGGGTGCTCTCCCTGTGGAGCACGACACCAGCCGGCTCAGCCGAGCGAAATTCAAGCTGCAGAAGCCACTGTGCAATTAATAAGTAACTGCTGTCCTTGGCTTCAGGCAGGGAGACGGTGGGGCAGGAAAGGCAGGAGGGCTTGATTTCCATTACAACAGTCCCTAACAAAGGAAGCGGCTCTCGGTGCAGCGCCGGCACAGCCCCGTCGGCACAGCCCCGGCCCTCCAGAGCGGAGCGGGCTGGGCTCCTTGGGAACTGCCTCCTGCTAGGTCTGGGAGTGTGTGTGAACCTCGCAGAATGGTAACTAAGGATGCTCCACTTCGCTGCTCCCCGCGCAGGCTGATTAGCATTAGTTTTTCCCTCTGGAAAAAAGCACAGGCTACAGGGAATGGTCTGTGGGAGTGTGGAACAGGGCAGTGTGTGCGGGGTCCCCCTGCTTTTGTGTCCTGGGCTTTCTGGGGCTCCTGACAGTGTGATGCTGGCATTGCCAGCAGTGGGGAGAGGGAGCTGCTCCTGGGGGCTTGGAGCTGGCAGGCAGCTCCTGCAAAGCCAGGGCTGCTCCTGGATGACTCAGTCTGGTGTCTGGATTATAGAGCCCTGCACCCGTGTCCCAGCTCCTAGGCAGACAGAGATCCTCGTGTTCCCATCCTCCCTCCCAGTCCCTGGCAGGAGCACAGGGATGGGGAGAGGTGAGGTGATGGAACTGGAAAGGAAAGACAAGGAAAGGTGGAGCAGGAACGCCCAAGGAGGAAGTAATGGAAAATCTGTCACCAGTGTTGCAATCAAACACAGAGCCTGGAGTATGAGCCATGGTGCCACTTCTGGTTGTGGTGGGGTGGTGGTGTCCATTGCTCCTGACAAGGGTCCTGAAGTTATCAGGGAGGTGATGGTGGGAGATAGATCCTGGTATGGGGATGGGGAGAGCTGCCCCACCATCCTGCTCTGCACTTGCTGGTGGGGAGACCCACCCCAAGGGAGACCCTGAGCATCCTCAGCCCAGGGCTGAGTCCTGCTTGTAGCTGTGGGGGGCCAGCAGGGTCTGGAGGCGAGGAGCCATCATGGGGCCGGAGGAGCACTTTGACAAGCTTGTCTGCTCCAGCATGTCCCAGAATCCTGCTCTTGCTGAAACGGGCCAGGGAACTGTCTTATTCTCCCGGCACTGCCTGCCAGAGCTGCCAGAGCTGACATCCCAGTGTGAAGAAGGAACAGTGCGCTCTGAACCAGCAGCTACCCAGGGAGTGGTTTGTGTGTGTGCCTCTCTGTGCCCGGCTCTCACTGGCCATCCTTGTGGCGGGCGAGGGGAGGGCTCCAGGTGGGCCCCTGATTTTTCTGGTGGTGGCCCTGAGCAGCGTGGGCTGCATACCCTGCACCCCCGGGGTCGTCCCGCATGCCTCACATGCAGGGCTGCTATGGAAAGCAGCAGATTCCTCGGGCTCAGCCCTGGCTGGAAACACCGCTGATCCTCTCCCAGCACAGACACAGCCAAGCTGCTCAGCCCCAAATGTATCCCATTCAAATGCTGCTTGATGAAGCCCTGTGGAAAATGGCGAGGGACCTGCTGGAGGCTGCCCTGGCCTTGCAAACCAGAGCGGGAGGTTGGCGGCTGCTGGCCTGGGAAGTGCCTGCTGTAGGGAGGCTGTGTCAGAGGAGAGGGAGGGAGCAGTAGGGTGGGCGGGAGCAGTGCTGTGCATCAGGGCTGTGGCTGGAAATCAAACAACCTTCTCCTGCGCCCCGTGGCTCGGCTGCTGGGGAAGACCTCGTCTCTCCCCTGGCTGGAAGTGGGAGTGGAGCCCCCCGGGATATTCCCTGTTCCCCCGGCACTCGGCAGCGGGGCCGTGCTGACCTGGCTTTGCTGCACACTTGGAGGGAGCCCAGCAAGCTGGAGGGCTGCCTTGCCTTGCTGCAGGGAGGCTAAATATAAATATACATGTTTGGCCACAAATCAGGGTGCAGTTTAACTGTCAGCACCGGCTGTGGGCTGGGGGAGAGGAGCTGCCCCAGGGAGGGCAGAGCTGGGCACAGGGAGGCAGGGCAGGCACTGGGCAGGACAGTGAGGCTGGGATACAGCCCGGCATGGCAAGGGCAGGAAATCCTCAACCTGCCCTTCCACCTTGTCCATCTCCTGGCCGCCTTGTGAGGAACTGCAGAAGGGATGAGGCTGCTGGCTCTTGGCTTTGTTTCCAACGATTTAGCAGGCTCCTTCCCTTGCACTTTTCTTTCTTCATTCCTTTGTGTCTGCAACTGCTTTGAAGCGCATCTACAGTCGGTCTGGCGGCATCCCTCCCTGCCAGGGATGCCTGTCGCTGGATCCCTGTGGGGATTTTGGCATCCTTACTGCCAGACTGGGCTTTGTGAACTCTTCCTCGTGTTCCCCCAGGCCTGTGGTGGGATGCATGCGGCACAGCCCAGCCCTTTGCAGAGACGCAGCTGCAGCTCCGTTTTCTTTTGCTGAATAAGCCTCCTCCCGGGAGCAGCACTGACGTCAGGCTGTGGAAATACCTGTGCGAGGGCCTGGGGCTGGCTCGGTGCGGCCGGCGGCACAGAAACTGGGAGGGATGCTCCCTTCCCATCCTGAGACGATGCGCCCACCTCTGGCCTGTGCCAGCTGCTTTGTCTGGGCATGGCGGGTAATTAAGGGCTGAGCTGCGTTATCTCTGGGGCGGGGCTGCTCTGGAGCCGTGGGATCGGTCTGCCTTGACAGCCCCCTCGGCCGTCAGCCCCCCTTGCCTGCTCCTGGCCTCTGGAGTGTCTCGGCAGTGCGGGCTGCACAGAGCAAATCCACCCCACAGCTTCGTCCTGCAGCGGAGTGTGCCCGACTGTACGTTCGCCTTTCCTCGGGGGTGTTTCTCCGGGAAGAGGTTTATTATCCATGAGCACCCCGTGGCAGAGGAGGCCAAATTCCTGCTGCCAAGCGCCCTTAACCCTGCCCTCCCAGGGGTGCTGCACAGCTGGTTTAAATCCGGCTGGCTGCAGGGCTGAGCGTGTGAGGGGGGTGCAGGGGGGCAGAGCAGGATGTGCGTGTGCTCCATGTGATGCCAGAGCACGGGGCACAGCCTTTGGTGGCGGAGGCTGGGAGCCGCTGCTCCCTGCCCAGAGCCGGGCACAGCCCCGCGCTGCCCAGCCCCTCCAGGGCCGAGGCTGGGGGAGCCCAGGGTGTGCTGGGGTGAGCAGCGGGGCCCCCCCGCAGCAGGAGGATGTGGCCGGAGCCTTTTCCTCTGGAGTTGATGCAATAGCGGAGCAGCTGTGGCCGAGTGACAGGAAATCTGGGCGCTGGTCCTTTCCCTCCGCAGTGATTTATGGGATGGTGTGGCCGCAGGCTGCTGCCCTGGAAATGGGCTGGGGCGGCTCCAAGCTGCTTCCTCCGCTCGGTGCAAACAATGCCTTCTGGAAAGCCATCCTGACTGCGCCGGTCCCGCATACATCCCCCGGGAATCCTTGTTTGCAGCCAGAGGATGCCGGACCAGTCCGTGGGCGGTATTTCCATCTGGAGGCGAGGGCAGCCCCCGTGGCTCCCGGGCTGTCCCTTTGCTCCGGCTGCCCCATCCCCTGCCACGGGCTGTGCGTGCCACCAGGGTCCCTCCTGCTCTGCGGGGCCCAGGCACGCATTAGCAGGAGATGCACCCGCCAGGGAGGGGCAAGGATTTCCCTCTGCTGAAATGTTACCGGGGGGG
>VZTB01012834.1:74822-106583 GCA_013397245.1 Thryothorus ludovicianus | reverse complement strand
GGGGGGTGATTGGGGGAGCATTTTGTATCGCTGGAGCAGCAAGGAGCTGGTGGGGGCTGCGGCCAGCTATAATTGCCATGGCCTCTGGAAAACATCCGCCGGGAGCCTCCTCCTTGCTTTGTACCCGTGACGGCGCTGGGTCGGAGCAGGGGGGAGCTCGAGGTGACGCAGCCGGAGCACAGCCTGGCCCGGCGGGGTGTGCAGCCGCTGTGACAAAGCCGAGTGGCTCTTTGGCCCCGAGCCCCTGGCTCGGCTTTCAGCCCATCACGCTCCGTTTCCCTCCCTGGTCACCCCGGGGAAGAACCCGGGTCAACCCGTTCCTGTCGGGAGGGCTGGGAAGATGCAGGGCTGGGTGCAGGGCTCCTGCCATGGCCCCAGAGCAGTTGGGTGCTGACTCTTCTTTATTCCCCTTGCTTTTGGGGAATCCTCGGGGGGGGTGGCCTGGGGGCCGGTTCTCTGCTTCCAGAGGCAGATGAAGGCTGCAGAGGGAAAGGAGAGCAGCCCTGGCCTTGGCCCCTTCCTCTTGTGCTGCCTGCTGTGAGGGGCTGGGGACACATGGGCCCCCCTGAGCCCCTGGGCTTGGAGCTGGCAGTGATTAACCCTGGGCAGCTTTGGGCAGGCAGGCCAGACCCCAGGCTCTGCCGGGGCATCCCTTCGCCTTGCTGTCTGCTCCTGCCTGTTTGGTTCAACAGCCTGTCATAAGCAAGGGGTGGATTTGGAGTTTCTTCCACCTGATGCAAGTCCCCTAAGTGCATCTTCCACGTGCTTGCTTGAGGATCCTGTCAGGAGACTCCTGTGCACCCTGGTGCTCTGGCTGTGTCACACTGCCCCTCCCGCCACCGGCCACCCTGCTTTGCGCTGGGATGGAATTTTTGGGTGGTGAGGCCATTGTTTGGGCTTATCTTGGCCTTGTGGCACGGCCCGGATGCAGCTGTTTGCCTTGGGAGGAGGGTGGCTCTAGAAGGCAGGACCTGCCCTTTGGGGAGCTCTTGACCCCCATCTTGACTGGATGCAAACAGGTGACATTTGCTGAGGTCCCCCCGACATCGCGGAGGAGGTCTTCCCATGAAATGGGGCTGGCTCTGGCTGCACTTCCATTTGCTTGTTAAATATTTTATTTGGCTCTCCTGATTTAGTTTTACGGGGGCTTTAACGGGCTCACGCTGTGTTCCAGCTGTCTCTGCACATGTGCAGGGCAGGGCCAGCAGGAGTCCGTGGGAAGCACAAGGCAGCCCCCGGCCGCCCAGGAGCAGTGAGGGAGAAGGGATTATGGAAGGCTGGGGATGCAAGAGGAGCACTGGTAGCCTGTGCTGCCTCCCAGGGTGCTCCTGGAGATCTACAGCTCAAGGCCAGATGGAAGGGTTTTGTTTGTATTCACACAACCAGCCCAAAGCGTTTGCCTCCCCTGAATTTGCCCGCTGGTGCTTTGACGCTGCCTTCAGTGCTGGCAGCGATTTGCTCTGCAGGTTTGTGGCTGTGCACCAACCCATACGTCCCGGCCTGGGGGCGAGTGGGACAGCTGTTTTCCAAATGTCCACCCTGGGTGACGGTGGAGGCTGTGTGTCCTCCCCTCCTGGGAGCATCTCCGGAGCTGCGGCTGAGGCTCCCCGGGGAGGGACTGGCTGTGCGTGGGGGGAGTGTGGCTGCACGGGCGGGGTGGGCATGGAAACGCCAAATATTTGAATGGGAGTGAAGTCATCCCGGGTAACGTGGCGGGTAAAAATAGACCCAGGGAGCAGGAAAGAAAGGCTCCCGTTGCTGGACTGGTGCGTGGGAAAGCGCGACTGTGGGATGGCAGCTGGGCGCTGTCCGGCTTCCAGCTGAGATGGGGTTAATAGGTTAAGCTGGTGCAGCGCTGTGAGGGGTCAGAGGCTGGGGGGTTTGTGTCCCACAGGGCTGCAAGGGGCCATGGGGGCTGCAGCAGAGTGGCTCCTGCTTCCCGTAGCATGAGCAGCCGCTCGGGATGCAGCCTCCCGTGGTTCCCACAGCCCGGCTTCCCCAGGGGCTGCAGCGGGTGCTGGGCACTGGCTCACCCCTCTCTCGTGTCCCCTGCAGCCGAGAAGGTGTCTTCCCTGGGCAAGGACTGGCACAAGTTCTGCCTGAAGTGTGAGCGCTGCAACAAGACGCTGACCCCGGGTGGGCACGCTGAGGTAAGAGCTGCCGGGGTGGGCAGAGTGGGAGCTCTGCTGGCACGCAGCGGGGCCCGGTGGGATGGGGGTCCCAGAACAGGGCTGGGACACGTATCTGATGCCATGTGGAGGCGCTGCTCCTGCGGCATGCAAACCCGGGAGAACGCACTGTGTCTTCCAACGCTGCTGCTGCTGCAGCTCAGGGTGCTCGTGTGCATAGCCCTGGGCGAGCCACAGAGTGGTGCTGGCACCACGTGTGGTGTCCCTGCACTGTCACCCTGGACTCCCAGGCAGCTGCGGTGGGGCTTGGCATGCCCCAGGAAGCACTTGAAGCTCCACGCACCGGGCAGGTTTGTTTGGGCATTGCACAGGCTTTGGGGAGGTGTGTGTGCTGAGAGCCTGCACTGCCCCGTGGTTAAAGCCACCAAGAATGGGGAATGCCTGGGTTGCCGTGCTGCTCTCTGTGCCCCAGAGTGTGATGTCACTGCCACCACCCAGCACTCGGGGGTGTGAGGGCACCTTGCTGGTGGCTGCAGCTGCTCAGGCTTAGGAGCAGCTGCATTTTTGCCATGCAGTGTCCCCGTGTGACACCCGGAGCCCTGGGCTTGCACAGCACCTGTTATTCCGCAGTGTCACCAGCTCCTTAGCTCGGCTCTAGCAGGCAGCACGGCTGGGAGCAGCAGGGACAGCCGTGCTGGTGGCCCCCAGCCCATGGGTGCGCGGGGCCTGTCCTGCCAGAGAGGTGGATCTGTGCTCCATGCTGGGTTAAGCCCAGATTTGCTGCTTCTCCATATAAGGCTGGGTTCTGCTCCCATAGGGGATGGCAGCCAAGCCCCACTGACTGTGCCGACAGCAGATTCGGCCCTTCCCTGCTTTTCCTCCCTCCTTTTGGGGAGGCTAGGTTGGAAAGGTGTCGCAGGGAGACCAGTCAAATGTTTACCCTCCCCTCTGGCATGGTAACACTTAGAGCACGCTCACATTTATGCCTTGCAGTGTTTTGCAGCTGCCTCTGGCCAGCCCAGAGCCTTCTCACTGCCCTGGCTGCCCTGACCCTTGTCTTTGGCACCTCTGCTCAGCTGTCGCCCTGCCCTTCGGGGCGAGGAGGGGGTAGAGGGCAGGAGCAGGGGCAGGAGCAGTGCTGGGGTGCTGAGAGGGGCCAGGCAGGCAATGGGGTGGGATCCTGCTGGAGCACAAGCTTCCAGCGGGTTTCCCTGCTCCAGCCACAGACCCTCTTTCTTTTCCCCTGGACTGGGTCCCAGCTAGTCCATGAGATGTGGCTCTGAGGAGCTCTGGGGTTTATCAGCTGCCTCCTGCCTTCCTGTGATAAGGGCCCCAGAAATAGCGGGGTCAGTAGCAGTGGGGCTCTGATCCGGGCCGGGGCAAAGCTCGGGGCTCCCACGGTGCCCTGAGCACCCAGAGTGGCCTCGCTGTGCACAGGGTGCTGAGGGGTGAGGCCGTGCCTCGCTGGCTCCGCATGGGAGGTGCCCATGGCCGAGCTCCAGCCCCGGGGCACGACCCACGCACAGCAGCCCAAGGGGGGGATGCAGGGAAACCCTGGGTGCTCAGGCCGGGTTACAGACCCAAAGCTGGATGCATTTCAGGGTGTGGGCATGGCTGTGGTGGTCTCTGGACACCAGAGGGTGAAGGTGTTGTGAGGGAGCCATTGTCCCTGCTCAGCATCCTAACACTGCCTTCTCTCCCCAGCACGATGGGAAGCCCTTCTGCCACAAGCCCTGTTACGCCACACTCTTCGGTCCCAAAGGTAGGTTAGTGTCCCTGTGGGGCTGTGTTTGGGGTTGCAGGAGGGGCCAGGTCCCCTCATCCCCACTGGTGGCCTCAGCAACATCCCAGAAGCCAGGCGAGCGTGGGCTGAGCATCAAGGCAGCAAATCCTGTGCACAGGGAGAGAAGAGCTGCTGGAGGGAGGGAGAGAGGGAGGAAGCAATCTATTCTGACAGCTGCCCTTTTTTTTTTTTTTTTTAATATTTAAAAAAACAAATTCCCATTCGGACAGAAGGTGGAGTCACTCTCCCATCCCAGATGTGGCTGGGTCAGGAGAAAGCAAGCCAAGGCTGAGGTGCAGCAGCGGCCTCTGGCTCAGCGGGGCTGGGGGAGGTGGGGCAGGGGCCTGGGGGGACGATGGGGGCTCTGAGAGCTCCCAGGCCACCTCTCCGTGTCCCTGTACAGGGGTGAACATCGGTGGGGCCGGGTCCTACATCTACGACAAGCCGCAGATTGAGGGGCAGACTGCCCCGGGACCTATCGAGCACCCAGTGAAGGTGGAGGAGAGGAAGGTGAACGCTGCACCCCCCAGGGGACCCAGCAAAGGTGAGGGGCAGGGCAGGGCGGGCAGTCTGGCCCTTTGCCACGCTGGGCAGCCTCTGCAGAGCCATCCTATGTGGTGATGGTGTGGGCTGCAGGGTTTGTGCGGGGTCCACCCCACCCCGGTGTGTCCTGGCTGGGATGTCCCCCCACTTCCCAGGCATATGTCCTCTTATCTTCCAGCCTCCAGTGTCACCACCTTCACCGGGGAGCCCAACATGTGCCCACGCTGTGGCAAGAGGGTCTACTTTGGTAAGGTGGTGAATAGGCAGTGTGTGCTTGCCTGGGGGTGGAATAGCCCCACAGGGCAGCATGGCCCCACGGGGTGGGATGGCCTGAAGGAGTGGGACGGCCCCACGGGGTGGGATGGCCTGAAGGAGTGGGATGGCCCCTCAAAGTGGAATGGCCCCACAGGGCTGGGCTCTGTGCAGGAACCGTGGGGCATGCAGAGAGGCTGGGAGTGGGATCTGGGTCAGAGAGTGGGTTGTGTACAGAGGGATGTGCCTCAGCGGCCTTCAGGGATGGGTCTTCTTGGATGTACTCCTGGGTGCAGGGCTTTAACTGCATTGTGCTCCCTGCTGTCACCTCCCATGTGGTAATAGCTGTCCTCAGCCATCCTGCGTCACCTGCCAGGGACCAGAGTGGAGAGAGAGATGTGGGAGGCTGGAGATCCTGAGGGCTCTCCTGGGGTTTTGTGGTCTCCCCATGGAGAATGCCCCCCCTCAGCATGCTGCAGGGTGTGACCATCTCTCCTTGTTCCATTCCAGCTGAGAAGGTGACTTCCCTGGGCAAGGACTGGCACCGTCCCTGCCTACGCTGTGAGCGCTGCAGCAAGACGCTGACCCCGGGGGGTCATGCTGAGGTAAGGCTGTGCCCTCCTCAGAACCTGGCCTGCACACCTGGGGATGCCAGTAGGGCATGGCTGAGACATCCCAGGCCATCCTGGTGGCACTCGCTGCCTTTGCAGGAGGCCAGGGCTGGAAGGAGCAGCCCCTCAGCCTGGGCAAGTACTGGGGTTCTTGGGGTGTCTGCAGAGGAGGGGCAAGTGAGGTGACCAGCCAGGTGGATGTGTCCTGGGGACAGGGTTTTCCCTGGCCCCCAGCCCAGGTGACAGGTTTCTCTCTGTGCCCCGTACAGCATGATGGACAGCCGTACTGCCACAAGCCCTGCTACGGGATCCTCTTCGGGCCCAAGGGTGAGCGCCGGGGGGCACCCAGGGTGGGCACCCAGCCCAGGGGCATGCGGGGTGGGCACCCAGCCCAGGGGCACACACCCTGCTCGTGCCACCACCCAGAGGGGACACCTCCGTGGAGCCTGGCACCTGTGTCCTCACCCTCCTGTTTTTGCCCGTGCAGGTGTCAACACCGGCGCTGTGGGCAGCTACATCTACGACAAAGACCCTGAGGCGAAGAACCAGCCCTAGGCAGCGTCCCCACCCAGCCGCCCGCACACTCTGTGCCCCTCCTGTACTAACCTCCTGCTCGTAGCTCGAGCAGACCCTCACCAGACTGGCCACAGAGCTGTGCCCTCCCCCTGCTGTCCCCAGCTCCTGGGTTATTATCATAGTCTTTAATATAAGCTTCAGTGTTTTAAGGCAGAGGTATCTCTGGTGGTCCCCAATGCACTTTGCCCTACCCAGCCCTCCCATCAGCCCCTTGAGCATGGCAGGCAGCAGGGCAGGTGTGGGGGTATCCCTGTGCAGGGAATGGCATGTGGCACCCAAAGGGCTGAGCATGGGGGAAAGTGGTGGCAGGAGTCCCACCGTAGGAGGGTGCTCCAGGCTGGCCCTCAGTGCCTGAGGTTAGGGGAGGGTGCCCAGCCCTCTTCCTCACCAGGAGATGTGGAACACCTGGCAGCATTGTCCTTCTGGTCCTCCCTGGCTCTCACAGTCCCTGGGTCCCACAGCTGGCCCTGTCCACTGTTGGGTCTGGCACCTCCCTACATCTCTGCCTTTGAATCCCTGTAGATGCACCTGAGCAGGTGCCCCAGGCTGCTCTGTGGGCTGGTTTAGGTTGGTGCCCCCAGCCCGATCCCCCCAGAGGCACAGTCTGTGCCAGGAGGCACCTGGCAGCTGCAGCCCTGGTGGAGGGGCTCTCCTCTCCCCACCTTTGGAGGACAGAGTGCATTGGGCTGGTGGCCTGGGCAGCAGAGCCCCCCCTGCTTCCCAGAGCCAGAGGTTTCTCGTTGTTGTTTATTTATGAGCAGTTGTAAATGTGCTCCTTGCTTTGGAGAATGACACGTGCCCCCCATCTCAGCCATCCCCTCGTGCATGCCCAGCCCTGCTGCTGCCCTGGGGAGCAGGGAGGGGGCTGGGGCAGGGCACCCACCGGGGCAGCGAGCCCTGGGTGCCCCCACCCTGCTCTCTCCAGGCTCCCCACGCTGCTGCAGGGCTGACTTTTGGTATTTGCTGACAATAAAGGTTTTGAGAGATGTGCTGTGCAGCTGAGCTCCGGGTGGAGGTGGGGAAGCTGTGCATGCCACACAGCATCCCTGGGGTCCCGTGACAAGGTGGGGGACCCTGCTGCTGTGCTCCTATCCCCGCAGCTCCAGCTGAGCTGCGGCTCCTCCCCAGGAGCTGCCCCCTGCCCTGCGAGCACAGCAGGCTTGGAGGGAGCTGTGCTGGCCCTGCAGATGGGAAGGGATGGGGTGAAATGGCTCCTTCCCAGCTTTGGGGTGTGGGGAGTGAAGTTGAAGAGCAGATGCCAGTGTTCCCCCCAGCCTGGGCTTGGGGAGCAGGCACAGTGCCTGAGTGGGGCTGCCATTGGGAAAGCTTAGCCTGGCCGCAGCAGGGCAGGAATGCAGCCTGGAGGCAGTGGCCAGCCCCTGGGGACTGCCCTGTCCCCAGCCAGACCCCAGCCCTGCTGCCAGGCCTGGTTTGAGACATTCAGCTGCGTCCCTCGGAGCTGGGCGTCTGCAGAGCAAGGCACGGGGCTGCCAAGCCAAACAGCGGCTCTGGGAACTGCTGCTCGGGCTCGTCCCTTCTGTCACGTCCAGGCAAGAACCCCGCGGGGCTGCCTGCTGGCTGTGCCCCCCTGGGGACCCTGGCATCCCGCTGGCCCCGTCTGCCGGGGAAGCAGAGACCCACTGGCTCTGCCGTGTGTTGAATCCAGCCCCAGTCCCGGCGCTGGGACACAGGAGGAGGGCTTGGTGGCCAGCCACAGCCCTTGGCCACGCTCCTGCCCGGGCACAGGCGCAGGGCAGGGCGGCATTCCCGGCTCACGGCAGCGCCTTTTCCCTGCTGGCAGCAATCCCGGCGGCTTTTCCCAGGCACAGAGAGCTCGGCAGCGCAGCTCTGGGCCGGGGAACGGGCTCGGCGTGTTCGTGTTTTGGTGGGGTTTCCATGGAGATCTGACCCCGCGGATGCTCTGGGGACAAGGCTGCGGAGTAAATCAGAGCAGTGTCACTCTGCCGGCTCCTCCTCTGACCCGCAGCTGGGCCCTCGCAGCCAAAATTTGCCGAGTTTGCCCCGTGAATCAGCGGCGGTGCTGAGGTGAGGGGTGCCCATCGCTCATTCGGGGCCCAGCAGAGCTGCCAGTAACGCCCCTGGCACGAATCCATCTCCCCTTGCAACTCTTATTTCCCATCATTAATTAACGAGCTTAATATGCCAGCCTCTCTGCTGGCCTGTGGCAATCCCCTGCAGCAGAGAGCTTCCCTGATGGCCTGCACAGGCTGATTTTGCTCCCCAGCACCCACCTAGCCCCAAAATGTGCACCAGCCAGGCTCAGCAATCCCAGCAGGATCCCACCATGGGCTTGCTTCCCCTCTATTCCACTCTCCTTTTTTTTTTTTTTTTTTTATCCTTACATTTTCTTTTCCCCATGAGAGTTCTGCTGAAGGAATGCAATGAAATTAAAAATAGACAAAATTCAACTCTGCTGCGCAAGGGAGTGCTGGGAAGCCTGCAAATATCCCTGCCACGACAAAGGGCATGTGCTGGCTGCCCAGGCTCTGGGTGGGCAGTGTCCCCCCACCCTCAGGTAGGTGGAGGGGCTGGGCACCTCTGGTGACACAAAGTGTCCCCCAGTTACAGCAGGTGTCCACGCCGTGGGTGTTAAGAGAAGGAACCTGAAGGCTGTGGGAAGGCTGTGGGCTCCTGTATGGGATTTATCTGTGTGTGCTCACGGGTCAGTTTGCCCAAGCAAGGAAGGCAGCTCTGGCCTCTAATCCTTAGTGCATTTTTGTATTTATTTTTGGGAGGCCTCTGCAAGCTGAAAGTGCTCCTTTACTTGAGGCTTGGAAAACATCCTTCCCCTCAGGGATGTCAAATATTTAATTTTTTTTTTTTCGGCTTGGAATTGCTAGTGGGATAAAAAAGTCGGAGGCCCCTGATGATTACAGACATGCTCTCCAGGGTACAGATGAAAACAGAGAACAAAGTGGATGCAGCTTTGCTTGGAAGTCCCCCAAGCCCTGTGAATTTGTCCTGGGCCATTTCACTTGTTTTTTCCAGAACTCACCAGCTGGCCGAACTATTCTGAGGGCAGTCTGGGTGCTGGGTGCCAGCCTGGGTGTTCCCAGGCTGTGGGACAAGCAGGATTGTCACCTAGTTGTGCTTCTCAACACCAAGCTGAGGGCACCCATGCCACCAGAAATGGAGGTGCACAACTTGTACCCCAGAAAAGGGATGGAGAGTGCACAAGGGCCTCACACAGGGAAACATCAGCAAAGGAGTTGGCAGGGGTAGGAATGGTGAGGGCAGAGCTGTGTGTGTCTGAGCCAGTCCATGCAGTGAGGACGAAACTATCATGGTGTGGAGGGTCCTGGAGTGCAGGGAGATGGCAGGACAGGATGGCTCAGGGATGCTGGGGGCCAGAGCACCACAACCAAGCAGGGAAGCCAGACAAATTTAAAGCATTTGTTGGGAAGTCAATAAACATGAGCCAACAGAGATGGAGAGCTGGAAGATGTGATTAAAATAGGATATTAAAAGTGACCCAGTAAGCACAGCTTGTTTCCACAGTGGCCAAGAGCTGGCTCAGCTACTCCCTGGAGCCAGCAGAGCGGCTCTTCCTGGCCTGGCTGAGCCCCGGCTTGGTCCCAGGGGGAGGTTAGAGAACTGGGTATAAACAGTGGAGAGGGTGTAGCAGAGCAGGCAGGCATGAAGAAGGAGAAATGGCACAAAAGTAAGCGGAGGATTTGGGCTGTAAACCCCCCTGGCCGTGCAGGGCCCTGGAGTGTCATGCAGGGAGAGCTGCTGGTGCAGGCTCTGGCTGTGGCACTGGGGAGGGTGGTGCTGGCTCCCCCTCACCAGAGCCTGGGGGCATCCACCAGGGAACAGCCCAGGATGCAGGTGGAGCTCTGCATCAACCTTTAGGTTTTCGGGTAGGCTGAGCAGCTGGGAACCATCCCGGGGAGCTCAAGGGGCTCCTGGAGTGCCCTGGGGCAGACTGCTGTGGGAGAAATACCTGTGCCGAGGGGATGGAGGGCTGCTAATGGCTCTGCAAACCTGGGACTCCTCCTCCTCTCCCCTCTCCTGCTCTGCCTTGGCCCTCTGTCGTGCCTGGGGGTGTCAGAGCACAGTAGTCACATCCTTTTCACCTTCCTGCTCCACTGCCCCAGCGTGACCACGCTGAGCAGCATGCTCACAGAGAGAGCAAACACTTCTGCACCCCTTCGCCTCACCTCCAGTGAATTTTTAACCAGGAACAAAAGGTGTGGCACCAACAGCCTAGACCCCACCCAAGGCAAGTGGGGTTGCCAGAGAGGCTGGGTAGGTGATCCCTGGCACAGATCCCCCGCCAGCAGCCCCTGAGCAGTGCCCACAGTCCCTGCCAGCCACAGCACCCATGTGCATCTCCCTGGCAGGCAGAGGCAACTCCTCCTGGACGCCGGGCAGCTTTCCAAAGCAGCAGACTTTGCTTCCTTCACAATCCTGGCTCCATTTGATAGCCATAATAGAAACAGCCAGGCCATGCCAGGAAAATGTACCAAATCCTCCCCCAGCAGGATTCAGCCAGGAGGTTTCCTTGGGCTGCCACTAATGGAAAGCTTACAGCAAAGAGCAGATACCAGTGGAGACTTTGGCCAGACTGTGCTTAGGGAGACTGGGGGAGCCTGGGTGAAGTTGGAGGAGATTTTCCACGTCCTGGCAGAGTTGGAAAGGCGGACAAGGGCTGCCACACCCTTTTGTCCCAGGGCTGGAAGTCGTAGCTGTGTCCCTGCTGAGTCCCCACGTGGGCAGCCCTGTGCACTCCCTCCACACAGAGCCGGGAGCTGGCTCTGTGTTTGTTATTGCTCCTGGATTGTAACATTAACCCCGCGATGATAATCCACACCCTGTCTCAGAAGCTGAGAGCTGACCTGACAAGGGGCTGTGGGGGCAGTCAGCTGCCTGAACTGGCCTGGCTTTTACACTTTCAGCTGGAAGCAGACATGTGATTACCCATGCCCGCGGCAGGACAGCCCTGCCCTGTGTCCCCAAGGGCAGTGAGCACAGATTTTGGCATGGCAGTGAGCACATTTCACAGGCTCGAACCATTTGGGGCTTTATAGCAGCAGTGCCACAAACCCACAGAGTGCCTCTTCCCAAGCCCCTTCCCCACTCCTGGAAGGCCTCCCCAGCTGCTGTCCTGCTCACAATTACTCCCAGCCAGTGGCCGCCTGTCAGCTCTATGAAGACATATCCCAGAGGTTTTCCTGAGGGTGTAATTTGCCCTGACAGCCGCCTTCGAGCCGTTGTTTTCCTGTCTGTCTGCTAATGCGATTAGCCACGTGCAAATCCGGAGGTGATGGAAAGGGAGTGGGTGGAGAGCCCGCCAGCCCCCGTTGCGGGGCACGGCCGGGCAGCTCTGCAGCCTCTCGGTGGGATCATGAGCCTGGCAGCTCCTCAAGCTCCTGCCTGGCCCGTTCTGTAATTCTCTTGTCAAATTAGAGCTCCATGCCGGGTCTTGTGGTGCGTATTTCACGGCAAATAGTCTTGGCTGAGAGGGCCTTTGACTTGCGTGAGTGTGGGCTGAAGCACGGCTAGGGAGGGAGGGTTTGCAGGATTCACAGTTGTGACAGTGCTGGGACAACGCGGGGCTGGAGTGTCACTGGCCCCTGGGTCACACCCTCACTGGTGCACCCTCTCCCCTCAGTGCAGGGGTGCTGGGGGGCTGTGAGAACCGTGGGGCAGGAGGGGGAGCCTGGAGCTGCTGCCTGCATAGATGGGCTGTTTTGCTCCATGGAAATAGCTGTTTTATTCCTTGCTATGTTAGCAAAACAAATCCAAATCGGCTTATGTCACCGCCCTACCTGCAAAAATGCCAGTGGGCTTTTCCAGTTGTTACTGCAGTAGTCACCAGTGGCCAAGATGCTTGAGGGAAATGCAGAGGGCAGGCAGCTCTGGCACACCCAGGAGCTCTTGACTCGCAACACTGCCCAAGAACCCAAGGAACTCTTGGGGGCTGGAGGGAACCTTGCATAAATTGTGCCACAGATGGAGCTGGGGAGCTGGTGGTGGCTCTTGCCAAGGGAGGGGATAGCCCTGGCCATAACAACACCACCCAAACAAACAAATGAGACAGCATAGGTTTTCTGAGGGCTGTTGTCATGCCATCGGGGAGCGCTGGCGCCGGATGCTTCAGGATAGAGCCTCACCCACAGATTCCTATCAGAGAGCATTGACAGCTGAGGCATGCTCGGTCTTATGGTTAAATTAGCTGGAACAAGGTCTGCAGATAAGATAAAGCTGTGCTTTGCTGAAGAAGCTGCTCTCCCTTGGCACTGGCTGGGTTGTTTCCCTGTCAGGTTATGAACCTTGATTTGAAATGTTGCTTTGGGTGGGACCTGAGTTTGCTGAAAATACCACCCCTGCCCTTCTGCTGTTCCCTGGTGCTGTCTCTGCCCAGGCCTGGAGCTGCCCACTGGATGACCTTGACTGTCTGTGTGGGCACGGCACCATGGGCAGCACCCTGATGAAGAGGGATGAGCTGGCTGCTGCTCTCTGCCAAGAGCTGGCTGCTTCTCTCCAAGAAGGCTCCCACACCGTTGCAGCTTGGTTTTGTGTCCTGAGGGGACCCTGCATGGCAGAAGGAGCAGTGACCCCAGTTGTCAGCCTGCTGCAGTGTTTCCAGCCAGCTCCCTCCAGTACAGTGGGGCCCCAGTGTACTGCTCCATCACAGGGTGCTGATGGGTTTTGCACAGCAGCATTCCAAGTGTTTATGGACTCGCTCCCTGTCAAATGGGCAAGAGGCTGTATTCCATGGGCTCCTGAGATGCTGCTGTGCTCCGGGAGCACCTGTAGCCTTTCCTCCCTCCCTGCTGGGGCCCTCTACCAGGTAGCTTTGCTGCACTGCTCCAGCCCTGTGCATGCCTGCTGGGACAGCAGTGGGGTCCCAGGCAAAAGCAGGATGCAGGACCCAGGGCTGTGTCCCACAGCAGCCTTCCCCCTGAGATGGGCCTGCTGGGATTCATGTAGCTTTGCAGGGCACACCACCACCATGCTTTGGCTCACTCCTTGTGAGGCAGCCCAAGGTCTGTGGGTTCTGGTGACCCAGCAGGACCGGCCAGGACAATTGAAGAGCCATGAGGGGCCAGCAGGCACACAGCCCCATGCAGGCAGGATTGGCAGAGGGCACCATGTGGCTCGGTGGTGAAAGTGGCCCTGGTCCTGTGTCTGCTCTCTTAAGTGGACAGAACAATCTCCAGGAAGTCCACGGGGACATGGAGAGGAGGGGACAGCCAGGCTGTGCTTCAGCCAGGCCACTGGGTGTGTGGTGCCATGCAGAAGCACCTGCTGCCCCAATGGGCTGAGAACATTCCTGCCGCAGCAGAAGCTGGGCTGAGTGGTCCATGGGGACTGGCCGCAGGGCTGGCCAGCTGGAGGAGACTTGCAGGAGGGCAGTTTTCAGCTGCTGGCCACCACAAAACCTGCCTTAAAAGGGAGTGCAGCTGAAGGTGCCTGTCTGAGCCAGTCAGTGGCCTCAAAGCAGCCTGGCACTGTGTAGGAGGGGAAGCAGGGCCGCCAGAGTGGGGAGAGAACATGCCTTGTCCCCTCTATTCCCTCAGGGTGCCAGCTGCAGCCCTTGTGGTGTGGGGAAGGGGTCCTGGCCTGGGTAAGCCAGCTGGGTGCTCAGCGAGTGCTGTGTCTGGGTGCGGGGGGTGGGGGGGATTATGTGGCTCAAATATGGGTGCCTGCAGGCACTGGTGCCTCAGGGCAAGAAGAATGGGGAGGAGGCAGGGTGGAGGCCCTTGTAGAACCTTTCTGCCTCGCCTCCCATACTGTAAGACACTGTCTTAGCATCTCAGTGTGACTCATGCCTCAGCCGGGAGCTGCTCCCGGTGACATCCTGCCATTGTGGGTGCTGCCCACTCTGCTGAGTCCAGCGCTGCCCTTGCAGCAGGATGGAGCAGGAGGGTGCTCCCCAGCCTGCAATAGGGCTGTCAAGTGTGGCATGGAAGACCGGGACCGCTGGCAGCAGCAGGGAGCATCGGCAGCGGGATCGCGCTGGGAAGGGAGGCTGCTGGAGCCGGGCTGGGTCGTAAAGCAGCCCCAGCTGAACACGAACTTCGCCTCCGGGCACAGCTTGCCGGCTCTCCTCCTGCACCCACGGGTGGGATCCGGTGTCAGCAGGGCCCTGTTTGTGTCGGCGATGGATGCCTCGCTTTTTGGGCAGCAGTCACTAGGCGTCCTGGCGCTGGCTTTCACAAGCCCTCATGACCTTTCCAGCACAGCAACGTGCCCCGGGGAGGATTGTTTCATACAAAACAGACCTTTGGATAGGCTTTTCATTTCCTTCACAGCCAAGCACAAAGGAACAACAAGTCCTCCCTCCTAATAAAATGACAAAGTCAGTGACACACGTGGGCTGGCTCTCCAGTGAGCGGGAGCATGTGCCGCGCCCACGCCATTCCCAATGTCCTGCGAGAGGGGGGGGTTACAGTCCTGAAGCTTCCCAAATTCCCCACGGGCAGGAGACCCTGCCTGAGGGTCAGCTTTTACACTCCCTTCGGAGAAAAAGCTACCGGTGCTCGGAGGGGGCGAGCCCAGGTGGGCAGCGACCCATGAATCTTTATCTAGGAGTGTGGTTAATTGACAGATGCCAATCTCGGAGTGGAGCTCAGGGCCCTCCCTCACAGCACAAGCGTAGGCAGGGGCCGGTGTGCAGAGGGGACAGGGCAGCGTGTGGGGGGCGCTGGAGCTCGGGCTGTGGGGCTGTGCACTGAGAAGCGCGCAAGAAGCGCGGAGGTGCGGGGCCGGAGGGGGTGCGGGACCCCGTCTCGGGAGCCCTCGCAGGGCCGTGCCCCGGGCACTCCCGTCCAGCTGCGAGCAGGGTGCACATCTGGGCGGGGCGGAGAGCACATCTGGGCGGGGCGGGGCGGGGCGGGCGAGCGGGCAGTGACTTCTGCGGGGCCGGCGTGGGGCATCCCACAGCCGGTGCGAGCGGAGTGCCGAGACCAGCCGAGCCGACACCATGCCCAAGTGTCCCCGCTGCCAGAAGGAGGTCTACTTCGGTAAGGGCTCCCTGCCCCTCCCCAGCCGCCCCCTCCTCGCGAGACCTGTCGGGCACCGGTGCTGAGCTCTGGCTCCTCTGGGCACCCCAGCTTCTGGCCCCCATACTGCGCTCCCCATCGCTGCAAATTCCCAGGGTACCCCAAAGTTGCTCATCCCTGCGCTGCGGGTCCCCCGGGGTGCCCCGCGTGGGTGATCCTATAGATCCACCCCCGAGATGCGGGCTGCCCTGGGTTCTTCCAGAGCAACTTGGGAGCCCTGCCCCACTTCCTTCCCAGCACAGCCTGCAGTCCTGAGCCAGTCTGGAGCCCAAAGGCCCAGCTGGTAAAGCTCGCTGCTCTGAAAGCCTGGGCAGGTGAAGCAAGCACGTTCCCAATGACAAATCCTGCCCTCGGGCAAGTGCCTGGGTCAGTGGGTCGCCCACATGTTGTTCTGTGTAGTTTAGGTGTCATCATCGGGATGACGCCTCTGGGGTTTATTTTTAAGCACTTGCAGGGTAGGTGTGAGCCTGATTGGGCTGCTGTCTGCTGCTGGGCTTCCTGCAGATGTCTGCCCTGTCTGCCCTCCAAACTGGGGCCCCAAAGCTCCTGCCCCTTCTGGGACCATGGACCTGCTGAGGGTATTTGTGGAGTTTGAGCTTCTCACTTTGCTATCAGCTTTCAGAACAGCCAGGTCCCTCTGCCAGACCTCTCCACTTGCCTGGCATAGCTGAGCTCGAGGGAGCAGCTTAGAGACACACCCTGCTTTCTAATTTACTCGAGATGAGGGATCTGGAACCCTGGTGCCATCATTGACTTCTTGCTCTGCTTTTATTTCTGCTCTGTTTGTACCTGAGCCCCAACTATTTGTGTTCAGCCAAAGAGTTGGAGGCTCAAAGAGGAGCTGCTCTCTGTGCCTGTCAGTGATGCCCACCCTGGGGAGCTGTGCTGGGGCTGCTGGGGCTCTGGTTCCTATGGCTGGGAGACGTTGCTTTGCCTCGAACTCACTGCTTATAGCCAGGCTCTGGGATGGGTGTTTTGGCACAAGACAGTTCGTGGCTCCCTCCTGTGACTCGGGGTCCTGGCATGCCTTGTTTACCTGCGTGACTTGATACTAGGAGCCACCATGGTGCTGGTGGCAGTGTGTCCCTCTCCCTATGGGTTGGTGCCAGTCCCGCTCAGGGTGGGCTTGCCGTGCCCACAGGTGCCACCATGGAGGAGCTGGGCTGGCACCGTTTGGCCAAGGAGGGGTTTGACCTCGCACTTACCACGCTTGCCCTTATTACAAAATGTCTCTGTTGATGCAGAGGCTGAGGAGGGTTCAAAAGCTGTCGGAGGATCAAGCTGGATGCCTGATTTCTGTGCCTGTAGATTACCCAGAGCGCTGACAGAGGAGGCAGAGTGAGCCTGGCTCTGGGGCACCCTGAGGCTTGGGGAGCCTGGTCCTGTTGGGCGTGCCTCGGGCTGCTGTGGGCTGAATCGTGTCTTAGAGAGCAGGGGTGGGGAGGAACTGATGCTGGGAGGACCAGGGATAGGGTTTGTGGGAATTTTGCCATCATGAATGAGCGCTGTAAGGAGCCTTAGCAGAGCTCCTGCCAAGTGTTGGTGTAAATAGGTGTGCAAGAGGTGAGGAGGCTGTGCTCCTTGCAGAAAACCTGTGATAGGAAGGTCCTGCCCCGGGCCAGGCTCAGGCTCATAGGGGCACCCAAGGGAAGGACACTGCTGCTCGTGCCAGGCTGTGGGCACAGGAGGCCCTTTGTGCCACTGGGGAATGGCAGCAGGGCTGCCTTGTGGCATTTGGGCACTGCCCCCGCTCCCACCTCTGCAGCCACCATCTTGCTCCTTGCACAGGCTGTTGTGGGCATATTTGGACTGCAAAAAGCTGCTTCAGGCTGCCCTGGCCCCCCCAGGGCATGCACTACCCACACTGGCTTGATCCCAGTTGCAGGCATGGGGTCAGTATTCAGACCTGGCTTTGACACAATTCCTGGGGACAGCTCTGTTTAGTCACTTAATAAATTCCCAGGAGCTCGGCTGCCAATACAAAGAGCACACACGCCTGCAGAAAATACCCTTCTCTCCTGCTGTGCTCCAATTAAAAGGCACCCTGTGCTCCCCCCTCTCCCCATAAACATGTCCTGGCTCCAGGATGTTGTCCCTCCCTTGGCTGCCTGAACACCCGCCAGGCTCCAGCTCTGCTCTGGTTTGCCATGGTGCCAGCAGAATCCCAGCTGTGGCTGGAGGGGACTGGTTGGTGTTGGCAGGGTGTAGCAGTCCTCATCAGCAGCCCCTTTCACCCCTGCCAACTCTAGTGATTTCTTGGGCTCCAGCTCATTGGGGAGAAATTAACCCCCTTGCAGGCTGACGTTGGAAGGAGAGAGGTCCCCAGGTCTTTGGAAAATGGAGTAGAAACCAGTCCATCCTCGTGGATGCAGCCGTGCTCATGCTGGCCGTGACTCCGCTGCTGCGGATCCGAGCTCCTGGATGTGCATGGCATTGTCTGAACACAGTGCCTCTGTCCTGGACAGGCAGGCTCAAGAAAATGCCCAAAAATGTCCTCCCTAGGGTGGGTGGCAAGGCAACCAATCAACCAATCTGCCAAAACTAACTTGTGCCCGTTCAGTGCCCCAACTAACCCAGCTCCTTTCCACGGCAGCTGAGAAGGTGACTTCTCTGGGGAAGGACTGGCACCGGCCCTGCTTGAGATGTGAGAAGTGTAACAAGACCCTGACATCTGGAGGCCATGCAGAGGTGAGGTTTGCTGCCCAGGAGGTTCCTGTCCCCTGCAGCTGAGTGCTGGGGTAAGCAGAGTTGGGACTGATGCTCTTTCTCTCTCCCTGCAGCACGATGGCAAACCCTACTGCAACCACCCCTGCTATGCTGCCTTGTTTGGGCCCAAAGGTGGGTGCCTGTGGCGGGGTCATGGTGGGAGTGAGGGGGCTCAGGGCTTCTGTCTCTTGGCAAGTTCTGGCCCTCGGTGTGCTCCCTATGCCGTGGCAGTGCTGACCCCGCTCCGTCTCTTCCAGGGTTCGGCCGGGGAGGAGCTGAGAGCCACACGTTCAAATAAACCTCAGGTTGGTCCTTCCCTCGGAGCGCCCCTGCTATCTCTGGCTCCATGGGCTGGCTGGGGCTGGCGTCCCTCGGGCCAGTGGGGAAGGCAGGCCTGCCACAGCATCCCTCTGGGCTGGCTGTGGCTCCCAGCCCTTACAGCAGGGCTCAGGAGCTGGGTGCCAGCTGCTCCTCTGCACCAGCCCCAGCTGACTGTCAGCACCTGCTTGGGTCCAGCAGTGGGTGCCAAAGGCTATTGCTTTGTGGCCTGTTGGCAAAGACAGGATCTGTCCTGGAGCACTGTTGTCCCTGTGATACCTCTGCTATGAGCCCAGCCTGACTTCATCCACTGCTCTCTTCAATCCCTCTCCAGGTCTGATGCCCAGAGCTCTCAGCACAACCTGAAGACAGCACCAAACACACCGCAAAAGAAATGCATTTTTGTTTTTAATTCACCCTGTACTAGACTAGCACGTTCAAAGCAATAAGTAACCAAGGCTGGGCTGGTGTGGAGAGAGGCTCTGCTCCAGATGGAGTGCTGCCAGGGTGGGGACATTGGGTTGCCCTGCCGGGTAGAAAATTTGGCTGGTATTGCTGCAGGCTGCCTGGAGAGGCGACTGCGCCCTTCCAGCCAAAACCTAGCTCTGCTTGGGGCATCCAGCCCTCGTGGCTGGGCCCACAGTTGTACTCTGAGTCTTTAATAAATGAAATGCTTCTCTCCTGTGGCAGCTGTGCTCTCTGGGGGAAGGAGTCCCACAGGACCTGCTTATGAGGTGCTCACCACCTGCTTGATGCCCCTGTGGTCCTTGAGTTGAGCCCCACGCTGTGTGATGGCCCCACGTGCCCACAGCTGGGGCAGAGCAGTGTCTTGCTGGGAGGGGACTGTCACCTCAGGACCACGTGGTATTTGCTGCTTCTGATCTGAGCAGCCACACGGAAAGGCCAAGGGAGGTAGGTGGGAGGTTGCTGCTGAGGCAGGGCCAGCAGAGGTGTGGTGTTAGAAAGCAGCAGTTGCCTCATAAGAGGTTTGCACTTTTGTGTTTCAATGTTTTTTGCCCTACTGGAAAAACGGCACTGACAGATGCCAAAGATGTCAGCCTGAGGAAATGTTTCTGAAATGGTTTCTTAACCATGTCTTTTCCCTAGCCTGAACAACTCCACTTACATATTCAGAGATACCTCATCACCCATTGGGATATTTTTGTCTACAGCTTATGCACACATTTCCTTAGAGGCTGCTCTGCATTTTTCTGTCACATCAGCCTTCCTGGGACTTGGCCAAAACCCTCAGGGGGTCAGAGACACATGTCCAGTGGCAAAATCCTTCGTGTCAGAAGCAGCCTGGTCTGATAAGCATCTTGAAACTTCCAATTAAAACTCGCTTGATGCTGCAAGGCACTGCCTTACCTCCCACCCCAACAGCACAACAAACACAGGCGTCTGTGTCAAAGGCAAACCCTGGCTGAAATCAGACTTCCCAGCCAGCAAAGGGCTCGTAGGGACCTCCTGCTCCCACTGCTACCTTTGCCAGCAGCCTCCCAGGGGTGGTGTCTTGCTGGGAGGGGACTCTTCTGGCCATCCACACCCCGGCTACTGGCACCCAGCCTGCCCCTGGGGCACTGGGACATAGCTGTCCCCTGCCAGCTGGGCTTCAGAGCAAACTAGTGATATAATCTCAGCAGCCTGCCACTGGGATAGTGCTCTCCCTCAGGCATTTAAAGTAACGGCAAACACAAGCCTGCAGCTGGGGCTGGGTTCTGCTGCTTGCAGTGTTCTGCTGTGTGCTGCTGTTTGCTGTGTGCTGCCCAGGGCTCCCTTTTGCTTTGATCACTGGCATGGATTTGCAGTGTACTTGAGGTGGCTGGGGACATCTCTCCCTGTCCTGGGTGCATGCAGGGATGTAGGAACTGAGCTGTGCCAGGCTCGTGCAGCTGCAGCTGTGCCTGATTCTGCAGGTGCCTCACTCTGCTGCAGAGGGGAATAGATGTGTGTTAACAAGGGCTGGGGACAAGCCCCATGGTATTGATTGCCAAAATCTTCGAGTCCTGTTTTTCTGCTTACCCTGCATAAGAGCTCCCACTGAGATAACTTTTAGCCCCAGGACTTTCTGCTGGGGTGTTCCTCTCCAAGAGCTGTGCTTGTACACGCTCTCTGCCTCATCCAGCCTTGCTGCTGTGAGGTTGGGCAGTTCAGGCACAGGTCACATCCGCAAGGAGCCTTGGTCAAAGAAAATATATGATAAGTTGATTTTTTAAAAAAACTTGCTTTGGTCTTGGGAGAGGAAGCAGAAACAGCTGTATCTCATTTGGATAGGGAACTCAGGCCTGAGCCAGGCCTCCCCTGGATGCTCAGTGAGGCTTGACCGTGCCAGGGAGGTGGGCTGTCAGCAGACACAATCTTTTCTCCATGTGAGCAGTAAATCTCCATGGCCTGGAGTCTGTGACTGCATGGACAGGCAGGATTGAGGTTTGCAATGCCTCTCATTTGTGATTCTTTTGGTTCTGAGCCTTGGTGGGAGCTTGGAACAGGCAGGGGCGCGGTCCCTTCCCTCCCAGTCTGGTGATGTTCTGGCTGTGCTGCTCCTGCAGCAGGGAGAGCAAGATGCTCAGGGAAAATCCTAGCTTTCTTGGACAGCAAAAATTGTTGGGTGATTTACAGCGTGGTGATGCCCAGCACAAAACTTCCGTGCTCTGGTGACCTGAAATGCCACTGTTGGTGACCCTGAGGAAAGGGGCTGTGCTTCCTCTGCCGTTATTTCCTAAGGTTGAGCTGAGATCACTCTGTGGGTTGTGGAGTGATAGTTGCTATAAACACTTCATCACTGTGACAAAAAAACAAACAACATCATAGTTCCTCCGGCAGCTGGGTGTGGGCGAGCCCCAACGCCCTGGGTAGGGAAGCAGAAGAGATTTTGGCAAAGACAGAAAACAGGATGGGTTCAGAAACTTAACTGCTGCTGCTTCCCATCCCAGCTTTGTGACTTTCTGGAGAGGAGAGGAGAGGAGAGGANAGAAGAGAAGAGAAGAGAAGAGAAGAGAAGAGAAGAGAAGAGAAGAGAAGAGAAGAGAAGAGAAGAGAAGAGAAGAGAAGAGAAGAGAAGAGAAGAGAAGAGAAGAGAAGAGAAGAGAAGAGAAGAGAAGAGAAGAGAAGAGAAGAGAAGAGAAGAGAAGAGAAGAGAAGAGAAGAGAAGAGAAGAGAAGAGAAGAGAAGAGAAGAGAAGAGAAGAGAAGAGAAGAGAAGAGAAGAGGTTGAATGGCCCATTGCTGTGGGGGCACAGTGCAGGCAGAAGTGGCAAGTGAGGGTCATCTGACCCTGTGTCCTCCAGCACAGATTGACAGACCTTAATCTGGAGCAGGGGACAGATCTTCCCCTGTGCCTGCAGCTGGCAAGGGAGATAGCTCAGGCTGAGGAGAAGCCCTGCAGCAGAGTTCTCCTCAGAGAGGGCAGCAGGCTTGGCCCCTGGGCCGGGCTGTGTTCTGGCAGAGTGGCTGCAGCCTGCGGGTCACATCTGGATTAACCCACGCTGGGTGCCTGGGTCAGTGCCACCTTGCTGGGACACCAACAGTGCCATGCCCTCTCTCCTGCCAGCGCTGATGTGATGCTTCTACCACTTCCCTTGAGGTGGTTTTGTGTCTCATCTGTGCAGCCCCTGGCTGAGGGAGGCTGGCACAGGGTCTGTGGCTTCAGGGGCTTCCTGCTCTTTGCTGTGCACAGCTCATGGGGATGAAGCCAGGCTGTAGCTGTGCCCAGGCCGCCACCACTTCTGGGATTTTAAAGGCTGATTTGTGTTAAGCTCAAAGAGCTCCGTATCTTCTAGGACAAAAAAGTGTCAGCCAAAAAAGTGTCCTAATGCCTCAGAAATCTGCCTTCTTATGCAGACAGTGTGGTGAGAGAGAGCTGAGCTGATATCAGGCAGCGGGAGCTCTGCCAGCGCGCGTGGGGCGATGGGACTTCCTGTCCAGCTCTGCAAAGCAGTGGTTTGGGGAACCCCCATCTCAGCAACAGAAACAGTTCTGCAGAGGTGGAAAAGGGGGGGTCAAACCTTGTTCCTGGTGGGTTACAACACCTCCAGCAAACACTGAAGATATTGAAGGCAGAGGGACTCGGTGTGACAGCGGGGGGTGTAACGGGAAGTGAATGGGACCATGAACTGAAGTACTGGGAACTGAGGTCTAGCTTGGGAGCAATGAGAGGAGGGCAAAGGCTGCTCTCCCCTCACCCCTTCCTGCTGCTGGTGATCCAGTGCTGGAGAGCAGCTGGGTGCAGAAAGCCCTGGGGGTGTTTGCTAGGTCCTGGGTTCTTGCCCAAGGAAGGAACAGAAGCAGAAAAGTTGACATCAGGCACCTAGAGCTGAATTTTACTTTCACACCTCTTGTGTTAATTTCAATGGAACAGGGGGAGTTTCCAAGAGAGAAGAGTGCAAGAACTTCCCATGGAAGCCTCTGTCTTCTTTTGGTGAGTCTTGTGTTAAAGGCCCTGGGGGAAGGAGGTCAGAGGGAGTTTCCCTCTGTGCAGAGGACCTTGGCTATTAAAGTTAAAAGGGTGAAACTCCTGAGAAGAGAGTTGCTGAGACTTCAGATCTCTTTTCTAATCCTTCCCAATTCACTTATCATACTGAAAGCCCTGCATCAGAGGGCCTGAAACACCAACACCTGGGAACTGACCTTGAATTTTGGTGCTACAGGCCTGCTGCTGACTAACTGCCTGTGTCCAGGAAAACCTGCACTGGAGCATTTGTGGAGTCATGACAGCATTTCTGCAGCCCATCCATGCAAGCAATCTGTGTTCACAGCCCTGTGCCTGCTTGGCTCCTTCCTACCAGCATCCTGGCCATGCTGCCAGGTCATGCCTTTTCCCACTCTGCTTAACCTGGTGTTCCAGTGAGGGGAGAGCAAGCGTGTATGAAAGGGCTGGGAGGGCACAGGCAAGGAGCTGGAAACGTTTGCAGTGGGCAGTGGTGCAGCCTGCCTAGCCTGCTCAGGGCATGAAACACTCTGGCCACCCAAGGGCTCCCTGGAGCAGGCAGGAAGGGAGGCTGTGCTCTGCTCAGCAGACACCGCACTGCAGGAAGGAGAAGGAAAGGAGAGGACAAGGAGAGAAGTGAAGAACTCTGGCCACCCGAGCTGGCAGTGGAGCGTGGGAAGCGCTGGGGGCCTGGCCAGGAGACAGGCTGGCTCCCGCCCACGCCTTCACGGGGATAAAAGCATTAAGAAAAAAACCCAAAGGAGTTGTCTTTGCAGGAGGAGCTCTCACGCCTTCCCCTTGGTGGAGAGGGGCTGAGGTGACATCAGGAAGCTGTACCGCCGCCGGAGTGGGCAGGGATGGCTGCTATCACATACAATCGGCATGAGACAATGGCACAGGGCTGCCGTCATCATCTCTGGCAGCCCTGCACACGCAGCAGGGCCCTGTGGGGTGGCCAGTTGCCATGGCATGGGTGCAAACAGCCGCCTTTGGCCCCATGAGTCACCTGGCACAGGAATGACCGCAGCTGACACATCGCACCGCACGCGGGCAGCCGTGTGGCTGCGTGGCACCAGGAACAGAGAGGGCAAAGTCCACCGGCCTCTCCCAGTGAAAGCATCCCTGGCCCCTCAGCATGTGCCCGGACTGTCCCTTCCCATTGTGGTCCCCACTGCCACGCTCGCCCTGAATCTGCCTCTTGGCCCACATGGCCTCCAGATGTCAGCTCTTGTTAAGCTTCTCACATCTCAAGCTCCCAGTGCCTGGGAGCCAGGGGACCAGCTGATAAGCCAGCTCTGCTTCCTTTCTCTAGAGAGGGTCCTGGAGGCTTCCAATCTCCACAATGATATCAGGCTTGTGTGCTGATGCCAGGCAGCCATTGCTGGTTTTCATCTGCCCAGGATGTTGTTGCTTGGGAGAGGGGAGGTAAGGGTGGGCTGGATGTGGCAGGGCTCTGCTGCCAGTGGGGTGCCTTCGCCATCCTTGCTGGGAAAGCACACTGGAGGCTGTCACACCATGACCTCCTTTGTCTGTCTGTAGCACACGGTCCATCTCCACAGCAGGAAACCATTGCCTCCCCCTCAGCTTCTCCCAGCCTGGAACACTGCCCAGGCAGCTGGCAGGGCAGATAAGGAGGGCCTCACAGATGGGACCAAGCACATGCTGTGCTGTGCCAGAGAGCCTGGGATGCCCTGCCTGGGATGCCCTGCCTGGGATGCCCTACCTGGCCTGCAGCTTGCCCGTGGCCGAGTGCCAGCTCTGCACAGTGCCAGGCATCCTGTGTCAGCTGCACCTATGGGGCTGCATGCTGGGGGAGCCATGGGGAGAGGGACCAGGGGACACTGGCCAGCAGGGCAGCCAGTCCTGTGCTGGGTGCCACAGGGCTGGTTTGGCCAGCGGGATGGAGAGGTGGCACTCGGTGTGCTGGGATGCTATGAGTTCCAGATGCTGAGTGGTGATGTTTGTTGGCCTGGGGTTGTTGGCTGGGGGACGGGAGCCCAGAGGAGGGGTGATGGGCAGGACCTCTCACTGTGCATGCACTGGGCAATGCAGGGGAGTCCTTGTCTCGGCAGTTGCCCTGGGGAGAAAAGGCATAGACAGAGGAATGTGTGTGGGGATAGGGATAGCTTTGAGCTGGGTTTATGGAGTGGTCAAGAAAACACAGGAAATTGGCTGCAGCTGAAGGTCCTCCTGCCTGGAGACTGCAGCAGAGACGGGAAAATAGACAAGCAATGTGTCATGGAGGGACCAGACAGCGCCTGATAGCAGCAGGGCATGGAAAGCCAAGAAGGATGCCAAAGACAGCAGAGACTTGTTCCAGTTTGATAAGGCTCTGGGCAATGAAAAAAGGACTTTATGGGCTGTTGGAAACCAAAGGCAAGGAACCATGTGGAAATGCCAAGCCTGTTAGGAAGGAGAGCAAATGAGTGGATACAGATTGCTGAGCTAGAACTGGACGAGGGATAAGGAAAATGCTTTCTAGGCCATTAGGAAAGGAGGATGTGAGACAACAGCTGCTAGAGGAGATATTTTAAAAATCCTTATGCCTGGATAACTCACACCCAGGGGTCCTTTCAGGGCTGGCTGGAGCAGGAGCCAGGATCCACAGGACTGGGAGCAGCGCTCAGCACAGGGGTGGGAGGCAGGAGAGGAGCAACCAGAGGGAGGGAGTGCAAACACAGTTCATGTTGGCTGGAGGTCTCCTTGGACCACTGTGATTTCTTTCCTCATTGTGAGCAGCCTTTTGGCTACGAGAGCCTGTTCTGTTGCGGGAAGGAATTTCACATGTTGTTTCATGTTGTTCAGATACTGGTGGGGAGAAAGGAAAGGCATTGTGCTCAATCTGCAGTGAGCACATCAAATGTGCTATGAACTGGGGAACTGGCCAAGAAGCCGTCAGTGGGGGCTTCCAGCAGGTCTCATGTCCAGGCCCAGGCAGGATCCCTGTGGTGCTGGCACAGACCAGCTGTGCTCCCTCTGTAAACCCACAGCAGGACTCCATCTCTGGGCCAGGGTTTGGTTCTGTAAATCCTGGCCATGGGTGTGCTTCTCTCAGGAACTCAGGCTTCTCCCAAGCAGCAGCTCTGTTTCTCCTCCCCCTATGACCCCCCCAAGGATTAATCCCTGGGGTTGCTTCGTTTCGGGGGTTCTGTGCCTGGGGACTGGAGCTGGCGGCAGCACGCCCCACTGAGCAAGAGGCAGGCAGGAACATCCACAGAGCTGCTGCTGCCAAGCCCTGCTCTCCCATCGTCCCAGGAGCTGCTCTGGCTGCTGCAGCAGAGCTGTGTTTTTGCAAGAGCTGAAGCCGGGTTTTGCAGCAGCTCTGTCCCCCAGGAAGGGTGTGGGAAGCTCGCAGGGCTTCCCCCGGTGTTTTTTTCCGGGGCAGGAGGTGCATCCATGCCTCAGGGGGGTGACACGAGCAGGCCACTGCACGAGGGAGGCCAGCAGCCACGCGTGTAGGCGGAACCAGCGGCGGGACCACCGGTGGTGGGGGAGATGTGAGGACATCCAGGGAGATACAGGGACATCCAGGGACACAGGCAAGGGAGATGCAGGGGCATCCAGTGAGATGAAGGGAGACGCAGGGCGATGCAGAGACATCCAGAGAGATGCAGGGACATCCAGGGACACAGGCAAGGGAGATGCAGGGGCATCCAGTGAGATGAAGGGAGACGCAGGGCGATGCAGAGACATCCAGAGAGATGCAGGGACATCCAGGGACACAGGCAGGGAGATGCAAGGACATCCAGGGAGACGCAAAGACATCCTGGGACATTCCGGGCGACAGGCACGGCCGCAGTGCGCCCTCCCCGCGGCCAGGGGGCGCTGCCGCGGGCGGGCGGCCCGGAAGGGCGCTCCCGTTGGGCGGGAGCGGCGNGAGACCCTGCGGGGCACGGGCACCGAGGGCCAGCGGGACAGCCGAGTGCGGCTGGGCCTGGGGACAGGGTGTGGATGGCAGCGCGATGGGCACTGAGCCTCGGGCAGGCGCTGCGTGCGGGGCCGCGCTGTGGTCGCTGTTTGGTGCGGTCACAGTTCGGTGCAGTCACAGTTCGGTGCGCTCCCCGTTCTGTGCCCTCCCCTCTCGGTGCGGTCACAGCTCAGTGCGCTCCTCCCCGTTCTGTGCTGTCCCCTCTCGATGTTGTCACAGTTCGGTGCGGTCACGGTTCGGTGCCTTCCCCGTTCTGTGCCCTCCCCTCTCGGTGCAGTCGCAGCTCGGTGCGCTCCCAGCTCACACGTGTTTGGGAGCTCTCAGCGAACTCTGCTCTGGGAAGGGCTGTGCCTTCCTGTGGTTGAATCTCAAGGCTTCGTGTTTCACCTGAGCTTTGCTGCCCTTTACCGTACCCCAGCTTGGGCCCTGCTGCTTTGCCTCTGAGGCCTCCAGCTCGCACACAGGGTACCTCCCTTCCTCAGCTATTTTAAGGATTTTACGAGCACTGGCTGAAATTTCAACCGTCAGAATCACTGTTTGAGTTTGTCAATGTGCTGTCCTTGTGTGGCCAAGATGTGATTCCCAGTTCCAGCCCGTTCTGTGATGCCTCTTGTTTGTGTGTTTCTGGCACTGTCAGATCTTACCAGTGTGTTCCAGTGCTTGTCTGACTATGGGTGAGCTGTGCCATGTGTGGATGTATCAGAGCAGATTTTGGAATGCCCCTCTGCACATGGGGCTCATAGTAGAAGTGCTGGGTGTTACTGTATAGCCAGCATTAGCCCTTATCTTCCTGGGTGCTCCTTTCTGTAGATTCTGTGTTTGTGAGGCAAGTGTTACATGAACCTGCCTGATCAGATGGAGCTGGCTGCATCAGCAAGTGTGCTGTCCGTGTGTGATGCTCAGATAGAGCCTTAATTGCCTAATTAAGATTAAATGATATGGCAGGTACTTCTCCTGCTGATCTCCCCTTCCACCTCTCTCTTCTGCAGAGCCTGGACTTCTGGAGGCTGCTGTACGTGCTTCTGAAGCAGATCCACGGGGGCAGGTGGACAGAGTCTGATGCCATAGGTAACATCATTCTGGCTGACTGCAGTTTTTATCTGTCCTGGGGAAGGGCTGGGGCTGGTTTTGTTGGTTTTGTTGACCTTTGGCTGCTTGCTCCCTGTTCTGAGAGCCCCTTTTGAACACCTCTGGCACCAACATACTGAGCATCAGATGTACTGATGAGTAAATGTGCTGTGTGGCAGGTTTGCTGCTCTTTGATGTGGTTTGTCCTGGAAACTGGGATGTTTCCATAGACCCTTGTGTTCCTATGACATTTTATTGCAGTTGAATCTCTGCAATGATGTTATGCATTCTCAGTACCTACAAAGAGAGAAGTAGGTTTGGTTTTTCTTTGATTCCTTCTTTTCCCATTCCCATGGTTTTGCTGGTGCTTTTCTATCCAGTCCAGTGTCAGAGGCAGGAATTGCAGCATGAGAACCATAGAGGCAGTGTTTTGGACTGAAGTTCCAGACAAAGCAAGAAATACACTGTGTTTGATTGTTTTAGGGGGACTGTGAATAATGTCTTTATGGACAGGGCCACTGCTCCAGAGAGGAGCTGAATGCAAGTTGGCTTCTCAAAATAGCAGAAGACTGTTTACTTCTTAAATGTATGTTATTCCAAGTACAACACCACTCCCCATCTTCTCTCTTGAAACATGTCTAGCCAGGGCTTTTTCATTGTATGAGAATTGTATGGTGATGAATCAAGGTCTCCTCATACCAAATCCACTTAATATTCACTTTTGCCCTTGAAAGCAAAACACCCTGAACAACACTGTGTAAGCCCCTGATTAGCTTTGAGTCTGGTGGCTCTGTAAGTGGAATTAAGAAAAGTTAAGCACTGTGGAATGCAGAGGAAAACCAGCATGGTTTTGCTGGTCGCTCAGCAGGAAGTCCTGTTACTCACAGGACTGCTATTTTTCATTTAGCTGTTTTTATTTTTCCACTCATCGCGGTTCTGCAGTGTATGGCAAGTCAATTGACTGTCTCCCACAGCATTGTGGATGTGGCCCTGCACATGTGCTACCTTGTTGGATCCTGGCTGCTCCCATACTAATTGCCTGTAGCATTTGGGGACAGGATTTCCCAGTGCATGTGGCAGGTTCCTGGCTCTAGAGAGAGCAAACACAGCCTCCACTGGTACATTGTGAGGTAGCAGTGTGTGGTTCTGCTGGGAACTGCTCAACTGATTTCTGAGAAACCTTTTTAGTCACAACTTGGTGATTAAAGCTGAAATTCAGGCTGGAGAGCTGTACTGCTTTTCAAATGACACTAATTACTTTTGCTTGGCAATTGAATGAGTTGTCTGCTGTGAACACAATCAATATTTACTGCTTTTCTTCTCTGCCCCAGCTCTGGTCTCTTGTGTATTTAATGCAAATGAAATAAGCCTTGGGCTTAGGCACTAAATAACTTTCTCAGGTTTGTGTAGGATCCTGTTACACAACAGAGAATTGGAACAGATTCCTCTAATCCAAGTCTAGTGTCATAGTCCACATATGAAGCTTTTCTTTTCTTTGCTATTTTTGTACAACCTCTTAATTACCTTGGTTAAAACAAGGAGAGCAGCAATTGCCAGATCCCAGAGGAAGGCTGTGAAGACTCCTTTGGTGTAGGACTTACTGTGTGCATAGAAGCAGCTTTCTGGAAAAGAGAAGCCATTCTCCAGTGATCTTGTAGCCTTTATTTTTCAAGAGGAAACACTGATCTTTGGCCAGTTCAGGAAACCCACTGAAGGCTGCCACTCAGTGGTTGTAAAATTCTGCAACTGGCTCCTGGTTTCATGTTCTGTGAGAAGTTTTTCTTCTCACAGTGAAAAGCACTTAGCTGTAAACTTTGATGTAAACTTATTGTAAAATCCAGCCCCTTCACCATGTCACAGCAGTGGGTCACAGGACAGTGGGGAGTCAGAGTAAGCTGTGTGAACACTCTGGGCATAACCTTGCTGATGAAATCATGATTAGTGATTTCATGCTGCTTGTTCCTCTTGAGGCTGGTGAGCTTGGTGAACAGCCTGACAGCCACACCAGATAGCAGTGCCATATGTGTTTGGGGAGTTGGAGGAAACATTTCTTTTCTGGAATTGCTGTTAAGTTTTTATAGTGTGGGAAAGAGGTCTGGAGCTGCAATAGCTTCTTCTTTGTGTGACAAATGTAGCAGAAAATACTGTTCTGAAGCAGTGGTTTCCCATAATACCACTGCCTGTGCAGTCTGAGTGCATGAAGTAATGTATCTGTGTCTGTGCTTGTACTTGGTTTGTAGTTCCTTCCCATTTCAGCCTGCCAGGCTAGTGCATAGCCCTTATTTAAATATCATCTTGTAAATCACTGAAAATATTTGTCAGGACTCACCGTGGAAGAGCACAGCTTGAGTACAGTTTCAAGTGAGTTGAACCCTCAGCTTGATCTTACTTGCTGAACATACTTTTATAAATAATATCTGTGGAGAAGGGGATTAGTTGGAAGCCTTGTGAAGGTCCTTCTATATAAATTTCCTCATCCTAATGCCATAAGAAGATGTCAAAGAGCTGTCTGGTGTTACCTTCTATCTAAGTGATGTTTTTTCCTCTCTCTTGGTTGCACCTTACAGAAGAATCCATCACATAACCTTTACTCCACTTTTAACTTGAGCACTCTGCAGGTGGGGAAAACTAAGGCACTTCTCTGAGGTCCCTGGAAGGCTCTTTGAGCCCCAGTTGCAGATCCATGCCTTGACTGCTCACTCTCAGTTCCTGCCTGCTGCACCAGCTGTACCCTCTCTCTCCTGTGAGGGCATTGTGAAAGAGGGGGAGATAAAGGACCAGAGCAACAGAGAAATTCAGGTGGTGAATTGCCTTGGCAGATCTGGCCTGACATCAGAGCAGGAAAATGGTATAATAAAAGGAAAAAAAAACAAACCACCTGATTTGGTCCCCTTTCCTCCCCTTTGATATGTTACTTTTTGAGGAGCTCCTTGAACTGCAGATGGCAGCATGTGATGCTTATTTCCTTTGAAAAAGGAGGAGAGCATGGACTGATCATCCTTCCTTTTGGAGTATTTCTGCCTTTACCTGTTATGGCAGCTCTTTTCTTGACAAATGCACACAAAAAAGGAAAGGATGACATGAAAACCATACTCATGTAAGAATGTTCACGAGAGATCAAAATAAAATCTGTGATATCTCCATGTTCCTCTTGTGCTTGAGGGATTGGAGTGCACGTCTACAGCAAGATTTTTAGCAAGCCATAGGCATTTCTGCCACCCTGACATGGGGAAGGAAAGCTGTTTGTTTCATTCATAGGGGCAGTGGAGACAGCACATGGAGTGATTTAGGTCTTCTGCTGCATCAAGCTGCATCAAACGAGATTCCTCTAGCTCCACCCAGCTGTGACAGCTGTCAAAGTGAATTCCCAAGGGGGAGAGCAAATCTAGAAGGATGCATTCATGGCGTGGGGGAATATTCCTTCAGCCTTCAGCAGTTCATATCCCAGGCTTCTCAATCCAAAGAGGACATGTTTGTGTTTCATAAGTTTTCATGAGCTTCTGTTCTGTAAATCCAGTTCCTCCTTGAGCCTGAGTGACTCTTAAGAGTCCACAGTGTCCCACAGTGAGCAATTTCAGAATTTTGCTACGTGTGTGAAGAGCACCTCTTCTATTGTGTTTTGACTCACATGCTTGCTAACTTTGGTGGCTCACAGTTCTTGTGTTGAGTGTTGTGCAAACAAATCATCCACTCTTCACCCACTGCTCAACTCTCAGGGTTTTGAGGAGTTTTGTCAAATCTATTCTTGCTCATCTTCTTGCTTCTCACAATGCAGCTGCTCGTGATTAGTACTTGTGTACTGTACTTGTGACTGTACTTGTCCTTTCTCTTTATTTCTTTCCAAATCTTCTGCAGCCTTAATGGGAGTGAAGAAATAAGGGTCATGGTGGGTAATTGTGTTCTGTTCAGTATCCTTGCTAGGTTTCTCACACTGAATTTGCCTCTGGATGCCTGTCAAAACCAATTGTGATACTGTCATTAAAAACCTTATCACCTAAGATTGTGTTCCTGAGTCCACTGGGCAGTTCCAGGCCCAGGCTTATGCTGTAAGTCAGTAAAGTTAGGAACATTTCTTTCTTTGTGCATGTAATTTTTCATTTTTTCTAAAAATACTTTTATCTGTCTTTTTAAAGCTTGGGCTCAAGGTTCTGCAGTCCTTCATGATCTGCCTGCATTCTTCACTACTAATATCACATCAGCAGCAAGTTTTCTGTCACTGTCACGTTGTCCAAGTGTCATTTTGAGCTGTCTGAACAGCAGCTGTTCAGCACAGAGCCCTCATTTGAAATCACTGTTTGTTCCTGCCCTCTGGTTCTTGTCTCCTGGGCACTTGTCATTGATTCAAGGGCTCCTCTCCTCTCCTCTCCTCTCCTCTCCTCTCCTCTCCTCT
>VZTB01012834.1:58069-73192 GCA_013397245.1 Thryothorus ludovicianus | reverse complement strand
AGAGATAAAGAAAACTGCCCCAGGTGGTTTTTAACAGCTGGGCCATGAACAGAGGGTTACCCTGCCCTGGAGTTCTGAGGGATGGGTCATGGAAGAGATAAAGAACACTGCCCCACTGTCACCATCAATAGATGGTGAAAAATATGTATTTTAAAAGCAAACCACATGATTATCAGTTTAAACTAGAGCTATGCCTACAGTTACTGAGACACCTTTCCTTTACAATGAACACAAAGGGTAAGGCTTTTCTCCACATTTATTCTCACTGGTACACTAGTAGATGTCCTTTCCCAGCAAGTACTGGCTTTCACACTTTGGCAGAGATCTCAGCCATGCACAAGACCAAATGTATTTCATGTGTTTTTGTTCACTGCAGTGTGTCACTCTCAGCTGTTCTGTGTTCCAGGTGCCCAGGTGGGGTTTGTGAAGTGGGCGCTCTGGTACCATGGCTATGGGCGGCCCCAGCTGCAGCGGCTCCCCGCCGACGGCTCCACGGGCAGCCAGGAGCTGCTGCTGGCCTTCTCCTGGCTGCTGCACAGCCTGGGCCTCCTGGAGCTCCTCCTGGCTCGGAACAGAGTACAGACTGGGGATGAGGTCTCTGTGTGCATGGTGAGCATGGCTGTGTCCTCCCACCCTGCCCTGTCTGCTCCTCACGTGGGGCACCCTCCTGCTGTCAGTATTGTCCTACAGAAAAACCTTTTCTCTGTAAACT
This sequence comes from Thryothorus ludovicianus, assembly GCA_013397245.1. Lineage (NCBI taxonomy): Eukaryota > Metazoa > Chordata > Aves > Passeriformes > Certhiidae > Thryothorus > Thryothorus ludovicianus. The sequence continues at coordinate 72,480 of VZTB01012834.1, read as the reverse complement.
TTCCATGGGCAGCTCCACACAACATTGACTCCTTCTCCCTCTTCCTTCTTCCCCAAACAGCCAACTCCTTCCTGTGCCTTGCACAACCACCAAATCTTCCTGTCCCTTGCACGACATCCTAACCCTTCCTGTCCCTCACGTGGCATCCCAACCCTTCCTCCTCGCAGCACAGCCAGCAAACTCCAACTTCACCTGGCAAATTGATGCCTGGGAAGGCTGTTCTTGAACAGAGAGCAGCCAGAGCAAAAGGATAAAGTAGGGATTTTTTAAAAGGCCTCAAGGGACACACCTGGGCAGCACAAGAGCCCAGCTGGGCTACACCCAAGGTGAACCCAGAATGGTCACAAAATGGACAACAGGACACGAGGTCTCACACTTTGGTAAGTTCTGGTCTATCAGCATATTGGAGTTAATTGTCCAATTATAGCTTCAGGTTATGAAGCTCCATCCTCCTTGTTTTTCTCTCTCACCTTCACCTTTGTTTTTGTCCCTGGTCCCAAGCTTTATTTTGGAATTATTTTGTCTCCCTACTCTGTGAAGAGAGCTTAGTAGCACTTAATATGAAACCCAGAACTGCACACTAAAACAGCACAGTATCTAAAAAATGTAAAAGCTAAAAGGTGTCATAACTCACTCTTTTATAACACCCATCCTTATTGGGCATAGCTGTGACCTGTTAAGGGCAAGGCTGCTTCTACTCCTTGGTAATTAGTGCAGCTATAACTCATTAGGGGCCAGACTGCCTTCAGCTCTGTCTCTGTTCTCTTACAATCCTTTCTGCCACACCTATCCACAAGACACTTGTGAGAGCAGCTGTGTTACCACCAGTGTGTGATAGCTGATGTCATGATGCTTTGGCAGGTAAGTGACTTTAGCTTTAAAAAAGGCCATGCTTTGGCAGGTAAGTGACTTTAGCTTTAAAAAAGGCCAGCTTTCTTTCCCTTCTCTAAGCTTTCTGTGTGCAGGTCAGCTAGGTTCTTTCTTTTCATCAGACTCCCAACCCTGCCTGAATTCCCTGATTTCTGTTTCCAGTGTAGGTGAGACCACTGTGGAGGAGTGCAAGTAAATGAATCTCTTCAGTCTCTCTGCCTCTGAGTTTTGGGCCCCCAGAGTGACCCAGTGGTTCTGCAGGGCAGGCAAACAGGTTAGCAGTGAATGCTGGCTGTGTTGGCACTGTTGGGTGTTGGGTAGAGCACTGTTGGCACTGTTGGGTAGAGCAGGTAAGGCTAAGGCAAATAACACTTTTTTTTCAAGCAACAAGGTCTCAAATGCCATCTCCTTCTCTTATGGTAACTAATGACCTTGTCACCTCTCTGAGAACACAGACGATTGTGTTGTTTTTCCTGTTAATAAAAGGTGTTAGGATATAGAAAGTCTGTTCTGAGGTTAACAATTGTGATAGATTTAATCAGAGAAATTCTATTTACCAAATCAAAGAATTTTATTAACATCATCTAGTCAGACACTAATTACTGCCCAGTCTGCTTCAAAACGACAGGCTCACAGAATTTCATAGTGTTTTGGTGAAGGACACTGTAGGTTGGAAACCCTACCTGCTGATAATCTTGTGGTGTCTAAGGTCTGTGGTCTTTCATGAACCCATATGTGTTTTTTCCCTGGTTTTCTAGAGCCTTTTTAGGCGGAAGAAAAGCAAAAGTTTGGAAAGCTGCAATATAAAAACAGTGTGTTCAAAAAGAAAACACTTGTACAAATGGAAAACATTTTAAAGGAAAGAATCCTCTTTGTAGCAACATTACAAGAGGTATTTTGAGGAAAGGGACCACTCTTGCTGCATTACAATTATTTGCTGCGAGGAAGAGCGAGCACAGGAGGCTGAGCTGTGAGTGGCTGTGCCATCCTCTTATGTGAAGGGTGCCTTGAGATTTCAGGAAGAACACACTGCTGCAGAACTTTTCACTTTAAATTTCTCTTTTACCTTTTTCTTGTTTTTCATCTGTGGTAGCAGGGGTGTTTTTTTGGTGTGTCCTTAATTTCTGTTAAGAAAGAGTGACAAGTGAAATGTGACATGAATTCAGGGAATGGGGCAGCACCTGTGTTATTTTCTCTGAAGGCTTTAAGTTTTGCATTTCCCAAAAAAAGGGATGAAAGAGCTATGGTAATGCAGTGTTATCTCTTATGACCACACATACTGATGTGTCTTTCACTGCAGTTCTCACCTGCTGTACTTCTGTTTCTCAAAAACTATGGAATGCATATTAAATGTTTTTACTCAATAACTCTCTGAAACTGTGTTTGAAAAGGCTTAATTTTATTTTTTTTTCAATAGGCCAGAAAAAAACTCTATAAACTGGAAGCTGGAGTTAGGTTGTGTATATAAAGCTCATTGTATTAATGGAAACATGTCTTGTATGGTGTTCATCTAGCAGTTTTCATGCTCCAATAAAAATAGTCATTTACAAGAAAAAAAAACGTATTTACAGCTTAACTCCTGGGTTTTGAGATTCTCCATCGCAAGAAAGTTAAAACAAATGGAATTTTGAGGGAGAGATCTTATCTTTTATGTGATCAGCTAGGCATTGCAAAACCAATTAATTCAGCCTTTAGGAGCCAACCACATGAAGATGGCAAGGATGCAAGGAAGCAGTGGTGGGTGAGGAGAAGATGGGTGGGTCACACACCTCATTTTGGCAAGTGAATCAGCTCCTTGTAAACCACTCAGGAAAGTCTGTTTGTTGCATAAAAGTGTTCAGTTTTGTTGCTGTTAGATGTTATTTGCTGGCTGTTGTTATTTTGTGAGATAACCATGTGGCACATCAGCCAGTGCTCAGCAATGAAACCCAAAAATCTCAGTAAGAGACGGGGAAGGTCAGGCTGTCACTTTGCTACCTGACATCTTGTAAGTTAACACACCAGAGGTGTAGTCTGAGCAGTCTTAACTCTCTTTTATTCCAGTTAAGTGAAAGGAAAAGGTAAAAGAAGAGGAAAAAACCTTCACTTGGGAAAGATCTCAGAAAATAGACGAAAGAAAAGGAAATGCTCTTTAAAACAAATTAAATTCTCCGCTGAGAACTTGAAAAATCTTCTACTGAATGGAATCTTTAACAATTGCAAACAATTGAAAATGTTTTCCTGAAGCGAAAATGTTGCAAAACAAAAGTCCATGAAATACTTTTGGTCCTGTGTGTGGCTGAGATCTCTGCCCAAGTGAGCAAAGTGTGAAAGCCAGTACTCTCTGTTGGTGTACCAGTGAGAATAAATGTGGAGAAAAGCCTTACCCTTTGTGTTCATTGTAAAGGAAAGGTGTCTCAGTAACTGTAGGCATAGCTCTAGTTTAAACTGATAATCATGTGGTTTGCTTCTAAAATTTTGTCTAAAATTCACAAATTGATGAACAGGGTCTGTTGTGTCAGAAGAGAGAATGGAGCTAATCCCTAAATTAAGTGTGCAATCATGTTTGGACTATTCTTTCAGCCTAAGTTTAGAACAAAGCCGAATTTCTGATAATGTGCCAAATACCCAACATATCAAGGGCAAAAGAATTTAAATAATTTCATTTCAGGCTACCACACTCTGGCCTTTTCTTCCTTTGCAGTTTCTTAGCAACACAGTTTTCTTTCCCTGCAAACTGAACACTTCCATCAGCTCTAAAGGACTTTTAGAGGTACAAGGGTGTTCATGACACATGATGAACAAGGAGCTCCAACTTTGTGTGGAACTCTTCATCTTTTGATCCTGAGCTGGGCAAAGCCTCCACAAGCTGACTTTTACATGCACTTACATCTTCAGAGTCAGAAGTTAAGTGATTCCTGGAATTATAAACTCCAAGATGGTGAAAGGTTGTGAGAGGTAGCACTAATGTAGTCAGAGCAGAGTGTGGGGCAGTTGTGGTGAGGACAGGCTTGGTTGGTAGCTGAGGGTGGTTCTGGGGCTTGACTGCTTTGTGTGTAAGGTTAGAGATTCCTTCAGGGCACCTCCAGTGGTGATTTTGGCAGGGCAGTGCTGCATCCTGTCCTGAGCCAGGTGCTGGTGCCCCAGTGTCAGGGCTGATGGGTCCTTCCCTAGCCATTCTCCTCTCTAGCATGTGAAATTTGTGAACTGGGAGGGGAAGCAGCTGAAGGAGCAAATTGTGTTGCTGTGCAGGAGGAGGGGATCCATAATCCATGATGAACTGCAGCAGTTCAGGCTCTGAATTTACTGTGCCCATCTATCAGCAGGTTGGTGACTCCAAAGGCAGGAAGTGAAAGTTCAAACCTTGCACGGGCCAACTCTTTAGAAGAAGTAATCACTAACTCTTAGATCTATAAAGATTTAAGTGCAATCTGGACTGGAGGCTCATATTGATGTGCTGAAGTGTCTGCTTGGGAAGTCTCCCTGTTAATTGCGTTAAAGCATTGGGGTTTCAGAGGCTTTTGGCTCCCCTGGTGGATTTCCATCTCAGATGTGCACTGTTGTGATGTCTCAGCATCCTCTGTTGCTTTGGTGATCATGTGCAGGCAGATTATTCTCAGGTGCCATTTATTGATTCCTGTTCACACGTAACAAATCGAAGTGCACAGGACACAGCTGAAAACCTGCAGCTGAAACTGTCTCCTTCACTGAACTTGGAGGCACACCTGGGGAATTCTCATGCTCTCTGAGAGGCAGATAATTGATATAAACTTGCCTTTTTAGCACCTTCAGTATTTGATTAATCACGTTTACCTCATTTTTTAAATTTCAGTGATATCCTGCAGCTTTCTCCAGATCTGGGATGGTTTGGGCAGGTAACAGCAGTACTCTGAGAGCATGTGTGCTTTCTGTTCTCAGAGAGGAATCCTGCCTGCACTGCTTTTATTTCTACAGCTGAAATTAATCTGTGTGCCCTGTAATTTAATTATGCGTGGCGGCTGTTGAGCTTTCTAAATGGGTGTAGTGATGTTCTATCCCTCATGATCATCAGGAGATGCTGTACAAACACTGGTTCTTGTTCCCACTAATTCCCTCTGCCTGCTCCTGGCCCTCGGAGTGAAATTGGATGCCCCTCCCCTTTTGTGAATTTGTAGTAATCAACAAATGGAGCTATTATGTCTCTTGTGCTTGGAATTCATGCATGTGTCCCCAGCATGCCAAAGTGAACTCAGTTTATTACTTCTGGTGGGCAAAAATGAAGATAAACATGCCTTCTGACCCTTAGGCTTGCAATTTGATTAATCTTTTGTTTGTCATGGTATAGTTTGGCTTGCTGGCTATCTCCAGTATAGTGTGAGGCTTATGCCTGGTCTAATCTTGCTGTTGAAATGCTTTTCTTTTACAGAAAACCTGACAGTCACTGCTGGTTGATAAACCATATTATTAGAGGAAGGTGGTAAAGTAGCAGGCAAGCTCGATGTTCCCCCCAGCAGAAAACCAGGAAACCTTGAGCACTAGTTTCAGTGAAAAGTAGTTTTCTGCATTTTTTCCCATGTCTCCATCAATTCCAATGAGGATAGAAGAGGGAATTTTATTAACCTTATTGATTCTGACTCAGAAGCGTAATTACTCTCCAGATCTTTATGGCCTATATTAGTCTGTCAGCTTTCATTTTTTGCTTTTCCTCCCTTATTCCCTCAGCTTGCACTTCTATTCTCTTTGTCCTCCTGTCTTCCTAGTAACTCTCACCATTTATGTTTTTGCCCTTTTCCTGCTATTACTCTTGCTGGATTCAGTAGCTGCTAAAGAACACTCTTTTTTTTTTAAGAGCCATCTGTGAAACCTGAGCAGAGGGTGCAGGCTCCCTGATGTTTCTCCTGCAGAATTTCCCCCATTCCCTCACCTCAGTGTGGCTGACAGGTTTGTTGTGGCATGCTTTGAACTTGTCATGGTACCTTCTTTCTATGCTACACTTCAAGATGTGCAGTTCCCAACATTTCTCTTTGCTTGACACAGTGAATGCACAATTAAGAACTGTTTTTTCTTTTTTTTTCCCCCAGACAGCATGTCAAAGTAAAACACTGCAAAAGACAAGTCTGAACTGATCAGAAAGGCTTATAATTTATTGAATCTGCTGTGTCTCTGGTGATGTCTGAATTGCAGAATTTCTAGAACTTGACATTACAGCTGCTGTGTTCTGGGTGGGGTTCAGCACAGTGGAGCTGTGTGAGGGGACGGTGGTGACGGCTGGCGTGCTGGCAGGAAGGTTTTCCAGGAAGGTCAGGCTGGTGCCCTGCTGAAATCCAGCACAGGGAGGTCCTCCCTGGGCTGTTGGGGAAACAGGAAGGATTTTGAGATGTTCCAGTGCCTCTCCTGCCCTCCAGTGCCGGGGAGCAGCCAGTACCTCTGGAATGTTCCGATTATCTTCACAGCCTTTGGAGCCAGATGAGAACATTTGCTGCTGGTGTCGTGCTGTAAGCCACCTGGGTTTAGCTCACTTGAGAGGATTTTTTGAAATAAAGCTCTTTCCCCTTTAGGAACGTGTGGAGAGGGGCATGGCAGGCTCCTGGCGAGGGCAGAGCTGTGCCTGCTCTCTCCTGGAGGGCAGGAGCTGTACCCCTGTGTTCCTCCAGCCCCAGGTGTGCTGTGGCTGCAGGGAACTGCATCTTTCTGCCTCCAGGGCTGCTCCTCTTGCCACAGGTGGCCAGGGGGAGCTACAGCTGCAGGCAGGGGAAAAAAAGGCAGTGCAAGGTATTACCTGTGTCCTGCATTTCAGGAGCCCTGCAGAGCACTCTCCCAGTTCAGCTCTTCCCTGTCATGTGCTGGGCTTAGGGTATTTAGTTTCTGTGTTTTGTCTGAATATATAATGCAGTGAGCATTGGGATTTTTGTGTTCTTTTAAGACCTTGTAGCTCCAAAGATTAGGCAGTGCTGCTGAGCTCTTTTAAAGGCTCTTTTTGCTGTTGCAGAGCTCTTAAATAACATCCCAGATAAGTGAGTAGGGATGGGATAAAGGGCTGATGTGCTCCAGTGCCTCAGGCCCCTGGCTGCTGCCAGGGAGGCTTGTTTGAACAAGGCAGGCATGGGGAAGAGCTGTGTTCACGTTTCCTGGCTTCCCTCAGCACCTTCTCTTTTTCACTCTTTGCCAAGAGTAAGCTCTTGGGAGTGCTGTCGTGAGTAGTAATTCTTGCAAAAGGCAGAGAAATTTAAAAGCTGAAGGGCCTTGTGGTAACTCAGGACTCCACGTTTTTATTTTAACTGCTGAATGCAGCGTAACTTTGATGTTGTAAGTGCTTATGTTTATGGAAAACTTACTACCCTGTGCAAATATCTGGAGATTTAATTGGTGTGTGCACCATGTGAGAGTGGGTTTTTACATCATCTATCTTTCCCTGCATAAATCTAATCTGGACCCTGCCTTGTCTAGGAGGAAATCCATTTAGTGTTGTTTATGGTGCTATTAATGAAAATAGTGCTGTCCCTTTTGCATTCAGCATTCAGCTGTTCAGATTGTTCCTTTTCACATTTTCCCCTCCTGCAGATAGATATATGGCTGTATTAATTAAGAAAGCATGTCTGATGCTGTTATTTCGGGCTATGGTGTTTAATTAAAAAAAAAAAAGAAAAAGATGTTCTGTTTAAAGATGTGTAATTACACAAGTTAACATATGTTATGTCACATCAAAACCATTCTCTGAATTATGAGTGGTTGGGAACGAGCGCTCAGTAAAAGCTGCAGAAGCACTTTATTGGCTTGATTTATGTGACTGCTCGCCTTTCCTGAGCCCTGCAGTGAGGAGCTAAGGATGCTCCTACCCACCTTTGTAGTACCAGGCTGGGTGCTTAGTGTAGTTAAGATCTGAGTGGTAACTGGGTAAATATTTTCTGTCTGGACCCAGAGGAAGTCCAGTGCAGGTGAGCAGCGGGCTGGGAATGCTCTGGAGGGTTCTGGCAGGTGCTTTGTGGGGCTCTGCTCGAGGATTAGTGTCAGGGAGGTGACCCAGTGCATCTATCCGTGGGTTAAACACCTTATCCATGTTCCAGCAGGCTTGTTTCTCCGTGGGTAGTGGGAGCAGCGGATTGCTGCTGGTTATCCAGATGTGGGGGCAGAGGTTGGTGCTTGGAGGGGTGTGGAAGGTGCCTGGGAAAGCCGCAGCTCGGTGGGGATGAGCTGAGGTCTGGCTTGTGCCGACAGGTGGCAGCTTACAGTCAGGAAAGAGCATCTCTGGGGAGCCAGCCCTGCCATTGCCGTGTTTTACAGCAGTGCAGGCAGCACAGCCTTTTCCTTTCCATTGCCTGCAAAGGGAATTTATTAAGGTAAGGATTTATAAGCCTTAAAGATTCCTGTATCAGTAGGAATAGTGTAGGAAGTCTAGATGAAGTTGCAGAGCAGTGTTTTCTGCAGTCCTGCTTGTGGCATGTCCTCGGATCTGCAAGGATTTAATTTTATATTAAATCAGTTTTTGGAGTTTGTGTGATTCAAAGTGTACGAACAGAGTGAGATCAACTCTCTACCAAGTCACTAAAATCCTCAGACAGAGCAAGTAGTGGAAAAAATGCTCGTTTCTCACACTGGTGCCTGTGTTGTTCTTTGATAAAGCATTTATATGATGAAGTACTTGTTTAATTTATCTCCATCCACTGTTGGTGCACCTGCTCTCTGATTTCTGATAATGTGGGATTGCTTTGTATTTCAAACGAAAGAGAACAGCTTCATTTCTGGTGTTGAAATTGAAACTTCTTAATCTTTAATTTCTCTCCAAGCACGTTGCATGCAAGTTTTCCTCAGATGTGACTGAAAATTGATGTAGCACCATGTCTTTTTCACACCGTCCTTTCTCCCACCCCTTATTCTTTTCCTCTGAGTACTTCCATATCTGATGGCTTTTTTCAGTTCACTGTATTTCATGACTCTGACTTGTCTGCTCAGAACAATTCTGCCAGGAGGACTTTGGCATTGTTGGGGTTTTTTTAGTGCACTTGCTGCATTGTCTAACCACAGGCCTATTCGCACTTTTTGGGAATGATCTAACACCTTTTTTGTTATAATATGACTTGAAATAGCTTGGAATGGAATGTTCAGATCAAAGCTTGTGTGTTAAAGACTGAAATCTAGGCTGCCTTGCAAAAATTGTTAAATACATGCTTTTGGGGCATAAATCATGTTTAGGTCTAACTAAGCCAGAGGTGTATTTCTGAGCTTGGGGTGGGTTTTGTAGTTTGTGAGCTGCCTTGACTGGGATGGTGATGGGTTGGAAGGTGTGTTTGTTCTGGGGCTTAGCTGTTTATTTCTCCTGGATCTTTTACCAGGGGAGAGCTGAAGTGTGGGCAGGGTGATGGTTCAGAAACTGGCTTGGAGAGAGCTGGTGTGAATATATGCCTGGCACTTTGATCAGGCTTGGGCTTGCTTTTCTTAGTCTTGCCAGTAAGTGGATACGAAAAGTTCTAACAGCAGCACTTGGAACTTTTAGGACAGAAATCTCCTTTATAGGGTGTTGCAATTTGAACAGTTTGATTTCTGGGATGTTCTAGCTAAATTATCTTTAGATGTGTTCATCAAATTTTTTTAGAATTTGTTACGGTTGCTGAAACAAAAACTATGCTAAATTGAGAATGAAGATGTTGAGAAAGTGACTATAAAGAATACAAGTACTAGATAAAATAATACTTTAATTACTTTTTTTGAGACTCTCATGGTAGTTGAGTGAAAGAGATTGAGTAATTAATTAAACAAATGTGAACAGTAATTTTAGAAATGTATAATTAGAGTGTAAAATAATAAATGGCTTCTGCGTAATCATATTAGTTCTACGTCAGAAGTTCTTTACTTCCCACAGGGTTGAGTTATAGTGGGAGTGGAAATGAGGAGCTTCATTCTATCTTCTGCTTCATCAGTTTTCCTAAATTACACTGCTCAGGGGTGTACTGGCAGGCCCACATCACCCAGGTTGGCCAGACCAGCTCAGGTATCACCAGTAATGGGGGAAAAAACCCCAAAGTGGTAATGAGGGCACTGATGTGGTAATGAGGGCACTGATGTTTGCTCGTGTGACTTTTGCACTGCAGGGCTGCAGCACCAATTCCTGCAGCTGGTGATATCTTGGGTTTTAGGTTTTATATTTTTTAGATTCTGTGCTGTTTGAGTGGGTAGTTCTGGGTTTCATATTAAGTGTTACTAAGCTCTCTTCACAGAGTAGGGAGACAAAACAATTCCTTCTCCAGCTTGGCACCAAGGACAACTTTCAGGCCCAAGAACGAAAACACCCGTGAAGTGAGAAGGAAAAACAAAGAGGATGGAGTTTCATAACCTGAAGCTATAATTGGACAATTAACTCCAATATGCTCATAGACTAGAACTTACAAAAGTGTGAGACCTTGTGATCAGTCATCCATTTTGGGACTATTTTGGGTTCACCTTGGGTGTGGCCACCTGGGCTCTTGTGGTGCCCAGGTGTGCCACTTGAGGCCTTTTAATAAATCCATGCTTTATCCTTTTGTTCTGAATGGTCTCTGTTCCAGGTCAGCCTCCAGATGGTATCACTGCTCCAGGCACATCCCTTCTCTGAAATGGGATCGAAGGGAAGCATTAATTGCATAAACAGTTTGCCAGCAAAGAGGAAAGTGGCTGTGGAATGATCCCTTTCCAAAGTGGTGTGGAGCATTCTAAGGCATTCTGGCTGTTAAGGTCTCTGGGTGGTGGCCTTGGCTGTTCTCCTTGTGAATTGGACTGAAAAAATAAATGCACTTTTGCGTCTCAGGTAGGTGTGTAGATTAAATAGATTAAATTCACAGTGATACTTGGAGCAAAGCCTCTAGCTTGGACTGGTGTTTTAGTGATTTTTTACTCACTGAGAATGCAGTAAATAGTCTTAGACAGTAAAGATGGGACTGGAAATTGATGTCACAGCATAATATGCAAGACTTTTTTTTTTAACCTTGTTTACTTTATGCAGGGCTAAGTATTTCATAGCAAAAGTAAATTTTTTGTGCAGTTTGTGAAATAAATAATGGAGCAATCCTGTTAAAAATGCATTGGCTGGCATCCTTATTTTAATATTAATAAGGCAGGTTGCTACAATAAAATTAGCTCTGCATGGTGTTTGTCACTGTACTGCCAAAGCAATCGAGTCTAATGCCATTCCTTCCTGAAATAAATCCTCAGGAGTGCAGTATTTGTGCTGTTCTGAGACCTCTAACCAGGGAAGTTGGAGTAGACCTGTAAATTATGGACAATGCAGATTTTAATCTGGGATTCCCAAGTCTGTTTTAGGCCTTGTGGCTTTCTAGCTGCTTGTGTGAGGGATTTTAATGTTCTTTACATGTGGGTTTTCTCTGACTAATGACAGGTTTGCCCTGACTAATGTCCAACTGCTTGCCTTATCATGCTAATGGACAGCATCTTGAGAATCATATCTGCAGGGTTTCCTGCTCCAGAAACCATCCTTGCCCAAAAAACTGCAGGTACTTGGCTTGAACTGCAATGTCCTAGGACACAGTGCCTTGGCCTGGAGATGAAGAAGCAGGGGAAGAAGAGGGAGGTTGGAGTTGGCACAAACCGTTATTCCCTTCCCCCCCTCCTTTGCACTGTTAGGTTAGGATCCAAATTGGGACTACATTCAAGCTTTGCCTGCCAACTGTATCTTTTTAAGATTTTACTGAACATGGAAATCTGTGAAGCAAGGAGGCACATATGTTTAAATACCATCAAGGTCTGTGGGTCCAAATATCTGCCTAAGTGTTTTCTTGAAAACAGTCATGTTTCAAGCAGGCTTTTTAAATTTCCACTTAAAAGGAACGTCTTGAGAGTCTAAGAACTGGGAGACACTTCCTTTCAGAGTGGCAAACATCCATTCTGGATAACCAGGCCTTTGCAGTTCTGTGTTATTTCTGCTTCTTGTGACATGTTGTAGTAAAAGTGTTTCGGATGATGGGTTGTGTTTGTTGTGTGTGATTCCTATAGACTGCATGAAATGGGAAGCTTTACTTTAAATAATATTACTGGCATCAGAAGCAAAACTACCCAGGTCTTGCCCTTTGAATTTGCAGTCTGCAGGAGTCTTAGCTGAAAGCTGAGAGATCTGTTTGAGCATTTGAATGATCTCTTTGTGCAAGGGGCTGGGGGAAGTGGAATTCCCCCTGTTCCTGGGGAAAGAGATACCACAGAAATGTGCTGCAGGAATTTCCTGCAGAAGATGAAGCTGTTGGCTATTGCTGGTTTTTTATCTGCAGCAGAAGGAAAGTGGGACAAGATGAACAAATGGAAACTCTTTGCTGCTCTCTTCTTCCTTTCAAATTACTCTAGAAAAAGGCAAAACAAGCCAGACAGATGATACAGCTGTAGCTAGGAGTGCCTCTGTGGAGTTCTGGCCTCTACCAGCTGCAGAATTTTTCCTTTTCCTCAGTCCTGCCAAATGGGAAATACTGGATGGAAAAAAGCAAATAGCTGGGCAAGGCCCATGATTTTGTCCCTATATAAGTTATTGATTTACAAAATAGGGTCTCAGGAAGATACTGCAGGAGCTTAATCTGTTTTTTATGTTATTTGACATATTAGAACCTTGTCAAAATCCAGTTTTTCCCATCTGGGCAAAGAACATGCTTGCTGTCTCAGGAACACTGTGTCTTCCTGGGTATGGAGGATGAAAGATGGGAGAGGAGACAGCTCACCACGTCACAGCTGAGAAGCTGATATTTATCCCACGCTCCTCTACTTGTTTAGGCTGTTCCCAGTCCTGTATTCTAATTTCTCTGTACTGCTGGAATTCACTTCATTTTAGGGCAGTTTTTCTCCCTCTTTGGCCTACGTGTCTTGTATGTTCACCCCTGAATGACCTGAAAATGTTGAAACTAATTCAAACCAGTCTGGTATTGTTTCCTTCTTTCAGTGTGAAGATGAGCTGCCCAACCTGCAGGAAGGTCCTGGTGAGGACAGATGTGAGGACAGAGTGGATGTTCGATACCTGCAGTGGTTAAATGGGAGGCTGAGGCTGCAGTGGTGCAGTCTGCACACTCAGCACCAAGAGCAATGCAAGCTCTTGCACAAGGTAAATGGTTCTTCTAACTCCCCGTGACACAGTTTACTATTTAAAAGCCTTGTCAGCTAGAGCTAAACGTAGGAATTTTTCTTGTTTGCTAGTCCTGCATTCTCTGTTGGTAAGAGTGAATTAATCTGAAGATAAGCACCTCCCAGCGTGGCAGAACCAGGAGAAAATGTAGCATTTTTCAGTGTTTGTAAGGTTGTAATTGTATAAAAGTCTCTTTTGCACGTTGGCGCACTAGTCACTTCTGCAAGCACAGGCTGCTGCTGTTTTTCTCAGAAAAGGCTTGGTAGAAACAAGACAGAGAATTCTGGTTCCCCAGACAAGAAGTAGCGATGCAGAGCTCTAAATGCACTGGAAGTGTGGATTCAAAATGTTAGACATAAATATTGAAAGTAATAGCAAAATAAAATGCAAAATCTCTTTCCAAAGTGCTAGGGGACATCTCAGCAGAACCCTGAATTCGCCTGCTTTTAAATCAGGAATCAGTGATGGTCTGTGCACTGCTGAGGTTCCAGTTCTCTTCCCATCTGAGTGTTCAGATGCCTGTCTAATCACAGACATCTGGGAGCATTGTGTCTGTTTAGGATGGAACCAGCCTTCAGTCCCATAGTCGACAGTGATGGTGACTCCAGAAACAGATTTAAAAATAGAGTTCTTAAGATAGTCCTAAAAGCTATTAAGTATTGCTTTCCCTAGGTCCCCTTTCTCCATTTATATCTCTTTAGACAACTTAAATGGAGCAAGCTATTACTGTCCTCAAAACCTTCACTTAAAACCTTTTTTCGAGACTAAAAGCAGTTTGGGGAAATTTCTTCCCAGAGTACACATCAAAAAGCTGTCAGAATCATCCTCACCTTTGAAGGAAGATGCCTTCTCAGTTTTAATCCTGTGTCTGACAGAGCAGTGCTAAAAACTGTAATGAGGTTACATTTTGTTCTTTCCATGAACTGACTGCTAGGGCAGATGTCTGATTGACAGCCCTAGGGAAGAAGGATCAGGTGCTGTGTGTGCAGCATCTGAAATAACCTTTTGCTTCTCACTGACCACTGCTGATGTGCTTTCCTGAGCTGGGAAGAGAGATGGCAATTCCCTCTAAGTGCAGTCCCTGGCTTTTTGCCCTGTGCTCTCAGGCCCTGATGGGGCTGGGAGAGGTGAACCTGAGGTGAAATGGTGGGCATCTTCTCCCCCTCATAAACCACCTCTGTTTAAGGTATGCTGGCTTTTCTGGCAGGTGAGGCAAATGCCTCCATAACTCATCATCAGTGCTCTGATTTATGTGAGACTTGACAGTAACAAATCATTTGCAGCTCCAGTGCTCAGCGTGCAGTTAATGAGGCTGAGGAAGAATTAAGAGCAGGTCAAACCTGGGAGCTGGAGCACAAACAGAGATTCTCAGCAGCCCAGAGGAGGCACTGAGGTAATGCAGAGATGTGCTGATGGGGCTGATACCTTCTGGAGGCTGACCTGGAACAGAGCCCAGACAGAGCAAAAGGATAAAGTAGGGATTTATTAAAAGGCCTCA